>VWPU01008936.1:0-47362 GCA_013398955.1 Callaeas wilsoni
TCCGATTGCACCCGGCTCTGTCTGCGTGCCCGGGAGCTGCTGGCTGGGAGGTGACAGCCCTTTCCCTTTCCTGGCAGCTGTGACGAGGGTTTGGGATGCGGTGTCTGAACACATCCAGTGAATGCTCCTGATGCAGCAGGTAGTCCTTAGATCCCCTGCTCACAGCAGCAGGAGCTCGGAGAAGTGAAACTCCATTGCTGCTGCTCTGCCCCTCCCGTAAAGGCAGCTAAAACATCCCTGAATTACCTTCCAGCCAGAAAATGGGCCACAGGCTGGAGCCTCCAGCCATCTCCAGCTCTTCCACATCTTTTGTGGCTTCTCTGTTCCCCACAGCCAGTGGAGCTTGACACATTTCTCATGCTGGGAGAGCTGGGAGTGTTCACCTGGAGAAGGCTCCAGGGAGACCTCAGAGCCCCTTCCAGGGCCTAAAGGGGCTCCAGGAGAGCTGGAGAGGGACTTGGGACAAGGCATGGAGGGACAGGACATGGGGAATGGGTTCCTAGTGACAGAGGACAGGGATAGATGAGATATTGAGAAGAAACTCTTCCCTGTGAGGGTGGTGAGGCTGTGGTGGACACATGACAGCACGACAGGAACAGATGGATATGCAATTACAGCCTGGTCTTTACTTGCAGAAGAGCCCACCTGTGGCTGTGGATTCTGGGACGCTCCATGAGATGCCTTCACTTACATGTGATGTTATTTCTGGAGCTTCCCTGAAAACCCTGAAGTTGTGCTGTGTTTTGTGGAGATGATGCCCATTCCATGAGACGCACCGGGAACAGTGCTGAGAGGCTTGGGAGAAGCAGCTGTTCCTCCCCTCGGTGAGATGTCATTGATGATGTCAGCACGAAGCACAGGGACCGAGCAGAACGGGCAGGGCGAGGCTGCTCCGATGCTGATGTTCCCCTCGGGAAGGGGACAAGGTGCCCCTGTCCTGGCTGTCTGTCCCGGAGCACAGGCAGAGCCCCTAGGTGCCGGCTGTTCCTGGAGAAAGAGCACCATCTATTTGCAGCACGCCAGGAGAGGGGACAGCGTGGCCTCCAGGGCTGGGTGGCTGCGGCCCTCAGCAGGACTGGAGATCCCACCCCGGAGCAGCAGCCTCTGCTGTCCTGGGTCACACTGGGACACTGCTGACCGCCAGACCCTCCTGCAGCCTTCGGGTGACACCCGGGGCTCGCTCCAAGGGCAGAGGAGGAGTTGCAGGACCTCTGTGCAGGACCAGGGAGGGGAGAGGCTCCAGGCTGGAGGCTCAGGTTTGGGTCTCTCTTGCGCAGGCAGGCTCTGCCCTTCTGCTCCCATGCACGAACACGAGGACATCCACCCTGGGGTCCCCACAGGACTCAGCCATTCCCCACATTTCCCCATCACTGGCTTGGACAGGCTCCAGCCCCTGGGGCATCAGAGGTCCCAGCAAGGTGTTGGCCCCACAGCACCAAGAGGGAGAAAGCCAGCCCAGGCCCAGCTTTGCTCCAGCTGGGAAGCTGTCCATAACCCAGCCCATCCCCTCCTCCAGACCCAGCTCAGAACCCCTCAGGATGGACCCAAACGTGTTTTGAGTGACAGAAGTGACCTAGGACCACCCATTCCAGCCTTGCCACAAAACTGGGAAGAATGAAGATCTGCTTTATTAAACCTGCTGGGAAAAGGGTACAAGGGGTGGCCTGAGGCCCTCAAAGCTCACATGGAGAAACCACTACTTCTTCTTGCGACGTTTGGTGTTCATTCTGATCAGCTGCAGCCCCTGCTTCTTGATGTCCTCCCGGCTGGGGACGTTGTCATGGTCTTCTTCCTCAAAATCCAAGGTGTCTGGAGGGGAGAGTGGAGAGGAGGGGCTGGAGAGGGGCTGGAGGCTAGCTCTGCTGTGCCCGTGTCCCTGGGAGAGCTGGCACATTTTGTCGTGCTCGTGGGATCTCAGAGAGTCCTCGTGGGCTTTTCCACCCCAGCATCCCAGGGTGACCAGTGGGATGTGGTGATGTGGCCCATCTCCAACGCTGCTGGGGCTTCCCATAAAGATCTGGAGCTACAGTGTGGTGGGCACAGCTCCTGCTCTGCTAAAAAAAGGTGGTGAGCTGCCAAAAGCTCTTTGCCTCTTCCAGGAGCATCCACAGGCAGAGCCAAGCACCGATTATTCTTCACAACCAGGTGATTTTGAAGATGAGGGTGTCCCCTCTTGCCCCACAGCATCTCTCCTTGTTCCTGCTGTGGCTTGGTGCTCATCACCCCACCACCTGCCTTTGTTCTCCCACATCCCCGCCGAAAACCACCACCTATGTTTGAAGCCTTGGAAACAGCCAAGGTCAGCCTCAAGACCTGGAGGCAATTTTTGGGTTGGTGTCTGCTGGGCCAGTGGGAGACAGACAAGGACTCCCAAAAATCCCAGGAGGCAGGGGCTGGGACAGTCACTGTAGAACATGTTCCCATTGTGCTCTCCTACCATGTTCCATAGTGTCTTCATCCTCGAAGGAAATCTTCAGGTTCTGTGTCTCACCCGCAGTTCTTTTCTCCAGGAGGTTCCTGACCCTGGCGAAAGTCTGTGAAAGTCACGCTGGGTTTAGTGCTGGAGGGCAGGCGCGTGTTACAACCCAAGGGCGCCACGCTTGAGGTACCCCTTGGGTGCCCAGTGCCATCTGAGCTGAGCTGCTCCACTGCCCTTCCCTGTTGCTTTGCTGAGGAAGGATGACTTGGGTGGCCATCTGTGAGAGCCCCATGTGTGTCCCCAACGCACAGAGGGCCAGAGTCCCCGCACCTCGCTGCGTTCATCAGTGCTGTCCTCAGGCCGGGCTGCCACCCTCTCCTTCAGGAACTGCAGCTTCTGCTCACAGTGCTGCAGCTTCTCCTCCAACCCCACCACCGCAACAGAGTCATCCTGGGGGAGACAGAAGAACCGCCTTGGTGGGGACAGCGAGCCCCTGGTGGCAGTGGTGGCTGTGCCAGGCGTGCCCGCGCTGCCCCGCCTGCCTGGCCCTGCTCCCCTGGTGCCCCGTGGTACCTGGCCAGGGATGAGGATGCCCTGCAGGCAGAGGAACAGGTTGTCAATGATGTTCTCAAACTCAATCAGGCGCTTCTGCTTCTTCAACATCTGGGCTCGCATCTGCTCCAGCCGGGCCTCTTCCTGTTTCAGGTTCTCCCTCAGCTCCTCCTCCCGCAGCCTGGAGGCAGCCATGCTCACATTACACAGCTGCAGAGGGGTGCAGGGACACCCCAAAGCTGCTCCAAAAGCTGTTCAGGTTCCCCCCACCCCCAGCTGCAGCCCAGCTCCATGCTGCTGGCAGCACTTCCCACGCGAGGCAAGGAGAAAGGGAGCTCCCAGGACCCCAGTGGGAGCTTTGGGTGCTCTGCCAGCAGCAGAGCTGGGAGCTCAGAAGCCTCCCAGTGCGGGAAGGGTGGGTGCCTGCAGTGGGATGGAGGTCAGGGTGCCTGTTGGGACATGTGCCCCCCAAGGGTGGTGGCCTGGATGGCACAGCTGTGTGAGGCCAGCAGCACCTGGTGGTGCTGACAGGCTGGTTAAACTTCAGTTTAGCCTGCTTCAGCTGCAACTCCTGCAGTGTCTTCTTCAGCACCTTCTTCTTCTCCTTGCACTCATCGATGTGCTGCTGCAGGTTCCCCAGGGATTTCTTCTGGGCCTGGATACTGCTGGGGATGTCCTGGCCAGGGGAGACACAAGGACTCAGCCCAAAGTGCTCCTGTTGTGAGCAGGGCCTTGGGGAGGCTACAGCAGCACGGAGCTCTGCAGTCTCTGCTCATGGAGAAGGGCAGCTCCGTGCCTGCTTGCAAAGAGGGCTTTGTGGGGCTCCAGGGAGAGGAGAGCAGGTAACCCCACAGGGAAATGGGGGGCAGAGGGGGAGCAGAGAGGTCGCAGCCCCAGGTTTTAGCAGGGATGGGTTTCCCATTACCCAGAGGCAGGAGCACTGCAGGGCAGTCTTTGCCTTCTCCATCTTGTCGGTCACAAAGGCCTCGCGCTCCATCTTAGCCACGGTGGCCTCCATGTCAGCACCTGGGGTGGCAGGGAAGGAGCAGAGCAGGATGCCCACGGCTGCACCCACATCGGCCCACCCTGCCCCCTGCCAGGCACTCACCCACCAGCACGTCCGAGGAGCTCAGGTCCTGCTCTCTGGAGAGCATGGACACAGCTTGCTGCAGGAGAGTCAGTGTCAGCCCCGGGAGCTCAGCACTGCAGGCTGCCCCCTGCCCCCAGCCCTGCCTGCCCTGGGACCCCCAGCTCACCTGCCTCTGCTGCCTTTTGCTCTCCTCCTGGCGCCGGAGGCTCTCGATGTTCTTCCTCTGCTCAGCCAGGGACTGGTCCCTGAGCTGCTTCTCTGCACGGACCTGGGGTCTTGCCTCAGCCATGAGTTTCTGGAGCATAACACAGAAGGGAAAAGTTGCTGCCAAAGTCAGTTGGAGCTTTCTACAGATTGGTTACTAGGTTTAAGTATTGGTTTAGATTGAGATAACAAAGAAATTCCCCCCTGTGAGGGTGGTGACACCCTGGCACGGGGTGCCCAGAGAAGCTGTGGCTGCCCCTGGATCCCTGGCAGTGCCCAAGGCCAGGTTGGATGGGAATTGGAGCACCCTGGGATAGTAGAAGGTGTCCCTGCACATGGCAGGGGGGAGGAAAGAGATGAGCTTTAAGGTCTCTGCTAAGCCAAACCATTCCATGAATCTGTGATTTGAGCTACTAGATGAGCTACTGGTCAGTGTCAAAAGTGACCCCCCTCCATGCAAACAGGCTGTAAAGGAAGCTTGGCAACGCGGGCTGGGGTGTGGGACACGCTGCCTTTGCCATGGCTGGAGCTTCAGACAAGCTGTCCCCAGCCCCAGGGGACAAGAGGGAAACCCGGGAGGACCTGTGGAGGCCTCTGGGTGCTGTGGGCAACCTCAGCTCCGTCTCTTTGGCTCCTTGCTGGAGGAAGGCTCTCAGGCCCAGGTACGTGGTGCTGTCTGTGGGCGCTGGAGGATGGGAAGGGGCCCCAATTATCTCACCTTGATGACATCATTGGCTTTGAGGCTACTCCGAGCTCTGAGCTCCTCGTTGTACATCACAGTCATCCCACACAGGAGGTCCAGGTACCGAGGCAGGTACACCAGCTCCTGGCACACAGGGAGCCACAGCACGTCGCCCACCGAGCCCTGGGGCCCCCTGCGCTGTGACAGGGCACCGAGGGGACCGGCAGGGTGTCCCCTGGGACACAGCCCCTCGGGCTCCTCGTGCCTTTGCAGGGGGAGCAGGTGGGACAATGGCACGGTGAGGAGGAGCTCACCCTCCGCAGGACTTCCTGCAGCCGCAGGTACAGGTTGGTCACAATCTCTCCACTTTGAATTTTCATGAGCATCTTCTCGATGTCATTGCCCAGCTGGCGAATGGTCTGGGGCAGACGCGGGGGGAGAAGATATGAAGTGACTCCATGTGCCATGCCCAGTGCCCAGCTGGAGGTGCAGGGGCTGGATTAAAGCCCCCCGTGGGTGTTGGCACAGCAGGAATGGCTCCTGGGTACCTGCAACTGCGGCTCTTGCCATTTGGGATCCATCTCAGCATCCTGCAGCTCCTGCAGGTGTCTCTGGCGCTCGTCCCTGGCTTGGCTCCACTGCTTCAGCTGGTGCAGCAGCATGTCACACACCTTCACCTGGTCATGGACTTTGGCCTCGATCTTCTTTTGGACCACCTGCATGCACATGAGAGCATTTCCCAGGCTGGATGCTGCAGGAGACGGGGTTGCTGCCGAGAAAACTCCCCCCAAGGTAGAGCTGGGGACACTGGGACCCTACTCCAGGATGTTGTCACTGGTTTGACAGGATGGGATCTGAGAGAGCCCTGCTCTGGGGGCTGGCTGGGGTAAGGCAGTGGTGAGCAACTGCTGATGGCAGGGCTGGGCTGGGCTTAGGGACTCTGCATAACATGGACCAGGGCTGGGGATCAATAAAATCAATCAGAGCCCAGATGGGGATGTTGTCAGAGAGCGGCGGCACCACTCTGTCCCTGCAAGAGGCCCCTGGGCAAAGGCAGCTCCATGGGGACAGCACTTCAGTCTCCACGGGTTTATAACCAGGGCACAACCTTGGGACAGGCAGAGAAGGGCAGGGACAGCGTCTCTCTGCCGGTGGTGCAACTGGACTCCGTAGGAACCCGGGCAGTGCCAGGGACACTCAGGGTAGGACAGCCAGGAGGTCTGCTGGGACAAAGAGTCTGCACGGATGGGTCCCATGGTGGAAAGGGACCCACAAGACCAGACATGAACACCCCATGTCTCTCCACAGCAGCCCCGTGCGGCTGTCCTGGTGCCAGCACCACGTCCCTGTGCCATGCACTGTTCTTCCCAGTGTGCCCGGAGCCCCAGCCCCTGCCCGCAGCCCCTGCCATTACCTCCAGGCTCTCGGTGGCTGAAACGAGCTCCTGGCCCTCTCCAAAAGCATCCTTAATGGGGAGTTTGTTGTACTGTGGGCAGGGGAAGGACACAGAGATGGTCACTGTCACTGGGAATGACACATCCTTTTGCTGGCCCTGCACCCGCAGTTCCTGGAGCAGCTGGGGATGCAGGGCCAGCACCAGGCAGGCATGCAGCAGGAGGGACCTGCTGGTACCTTCAGGACAAAATCCAGAATACTGGAATCCTCCTGCAAGGCCGCCTGCAGGCTGGGGAGCAGCTCCCTGTTCTGCCGCAGCTTTTCCTCGCAGGACTGAGCAAAAATCTTCCCTCCTTGCTCTAGGGGACATCAGGGAGCCGATGGTACCGTGTGGGACAAGGGGGCCGTGACCCCCCTATCCCCCAGCAGCCTGAGGCAGCACCTTGCAGGGCCACGAGGACATGCAGCTCGCGGCTGCGCTGGCTCAGGTCGGCCTTGGGGCCCTGGGTGCTGCCGGGGGCCTCCATCCCTCGGCCCACCATTCCCAGATCCCGGTGGGACAGACGCTGAGGCCCTGCTGCCCCGGGGAGGTGTCGCAGCGTTGTGACCACAGGGTTCCGCCGTGTAACCGTCACCACGGCACCGCCAACCGCCACTGGCCACACGGCTCCTGCTCGGCCATGGCCAAGCCCCCTCCTCAGCACTTCTGCAGGGAACAGGTTCATTAATAACTGATTAATGTGCTCTTGGAGGGGGGCAGAGAAGCATTCCAGCTTTGTTTTCCATTGCCGTGGCAGTGTCGGGGACCACTCTGAGCCCCACCAGGAAGAGGAGGACAGTTTCAGTGAAAACACACCAGCAGTGCTCTCCTGGAAGACGCCAGCTTAAATGGCCACCTATTTGGAAATTCCACTTAATTAGCCAGGAAATGGTTGTGCAGGGAGTTATGCTCTCCTTGGAACGGGCAAACACAAACCAGTTACCAATCCTGAGCTTTATTCTGATGCTCACCATACGTTCTTGCTGAACTACAAACATGACAAGAAATGCCAGCGTGTACCTTTATTTGTCCATAAATAAGGCCAAGAAAATCCTTAATGTTTGGATTTGCAGAAAAAGACTTTATAAAGAAATTGCCTTCCTAGCACCAAGCTCATGAATCGGCTTAGCTTAAGGTTCCGTAACTCCAGATCTTTAACCTGCTGCCATCCTGTTGTGCTTAAGGTGTTAAACACAGCAAACCAAGAAATTAAAGAATTGTGAAATCAGGTATTACTGACACAAAATCCTCTAAGGCTCTTGCTCAGCATCTCATTTGCATATTTATCAATTGCATGTTAGCGCTAACTGCCAGTGACAAGCTCAGTATCAACATGATCATCTTCAGTGCTTCCCAAAGTGTGCACGGAGGGGCAGGTGAAGGCAGCAGCCCATGGTGGTACCCAGGGGAGCTGCCAGTGCACACAGAGCTCTCCACACTGAGCTGTGCCTGCGTGGCAGATCCAGGCACTACAGTCCTGCATTCCCTAGGCAGCATTTAAACCCTTGGGAACAAACAAAAGCTTTTTAAAATGGATAAAGTGGTTCAAGAATCTCTGTTTCACCTGCCCTCAGCAAAACTCAGGCTCTAGAGAGGCAGATCCTCCCAAAATACTGCTGAAGGAATTGATCCTGGCCTTGTGCGAGTGCACACAAATCCGCTGCTGCAGAAATCCACTCCCAAGGGGCAGCCTTGGACTGAGGATCCAGCCCTGCAGCCACCTCACATGCCAAACCTCCCCTCCTCTGAAATTCCAGAAAATTCACAACGGGTTAAAGGGGCAGAGGAAAGGTCAGGAGCACAAACCCAGCTCTGTTTAACTGTCACATAAGGGGGGAGTCTCTGGAAGTCAACAGCAACCAAAGAGCACCACGCTCACCAGGGAGAGACCTCACCCTGGCTGGCTCACAGCTCCTCACCTGCTGCCTACTATCTGCATGGGAACAGAAATGTCGTATTAAAGGCTCCTCAAATTCCTGCTGATTTAGCTTTTAGTCACTGAACCATGTCTGCTTTGCCTGGTGGTTTGTATTTTTAGTATCTCCTTCCCCCGTGTTGTCCTCTCGTCCCCTTTTCTTTGAAATACCCTGGTTCGACTTCAAATCATTTGTTTAACACAGCTGCAGCAAGATTTAACAGAATTAGCAAGAACTATATCCCATGCCTCAGGAGCTGGCTGGAAATTCCGTGCATGGATTAGAGAGCAGCAAAAAAAAGGACAGAGGATAAAGGACAGCTGCCAGAATTGTTCTGTTGCACTAAAAAGCAAAGGGGCATGCACAAACAATTCCTGCTGGGAATTACTGTCCAACAAAAGCCTGTAGGGCTCCATGGCCAGAGGCCACCACTACCTGTTTGAGATTCATTTTATCATGTGAAAGCAGCAGCTCCCAAGCACAGGCTGCTCCCTCAGCCTACAAAAGCATTGCCACAGCCGGGGATATCTCCTCTACTATTAACAAAAATAAGTATCTTATTTCTTTCTGTATCTATAATATATAAATAGATGATAATTTGTTTTCATTAATGTAGCTAAATATATTCTACAAATAAGTTATTTGGAGAACATCATCTCTAAGTCAGCAAGTGCTGTTATAGTCAGTGAAGGAATTCTTTATGAACGGTCCTTTGAAGTACTTTAATTATCAAGCAGCCAATTATGGAAGCCTAAGTCAGTTTTCACGCTGCCAAGAGACTGATTTTTAGACATGATCCACACTTTGCACCTGTTCGGAAGTGAAAATGCAGCTCTCTTTTCTTAAGGTCCCTCTCCTCACACACAAAGCCACTCCTCAGCGACCAGTGCAATCTCCCACTCAACACTGACAACCTGAAAGTACAAACAATTGGCACCAAATCACTCAAACACTCTTCAACAGCAACTCTGAAACTAAAGCAAAGCCAGAGTAACCTCCTACCACACCCTCACTCAGTCCTTATTAGTGCAACTCTGACACAAAATCTTCTTACAGGCAAAGACATCTGTAAACCAGGCAAGTGTAAAATGATAAAAAAAGCCCAACCCACACTGCATGGAAAAATCCCAAAGGATTAGTGTCAGAAAATATTTGGCAGCAAGAGATTGGAAAAAACCATGAAGGCCTAACAGAAGAGTGGCTACACCAGTCACTGCGGGGAGGTTGTTGAAGCAGATCTGCTGCAGGAAGGTTTTGTTATTCAAGCTTTTCATCTCCTTCCTCCACATCCTTCAGACTAAGCACTTCCAGGGATCCTTTCCCTTTTGTCTCGCTGCGGATCAGCTCGTCGATCTCCCTGAAGCAGCCTGGGTCAATAAGGCACACCTGGAATATTCCACATTTCATCAGTCAACCAAGAATGTTTGAATTTCATCAGCCCCTACCCAAGGCCTAACATTCACTTTCATTACAACAACTCTGGTTAGTTACTGAGGAGGACTCTGCAGAGTTCACAGGCACTGTCTGGCAGTGATCTTTCCACAGAGCTCTACAGTTCCAGTTGCCCATGCTGGACATGGCTTTTGCCAGTTTGGATTGCTGGATTCTAACCTGCTCTTGTGAAGATTTTAATACCAAATTCTGCTTTACTATGTACTGATTTTTTTAAAAAAAATAATTAACCACTCTTGAAATCCAGACCCAAGCCACCAAATAAATAAAAGTAACATTCCACATATGAAAGAAACTTATCAGTTTTGCAGGATCACCACTGCTAAGAGGAATTGCACTGTGCACTCCTCAGCTTGGAGCAGCAGCCTCTGGGTACCAAAGGCTGCTTCCATGCTCCCATCACTAGGATTGTGTGAAATTAAAAATTCCCAACTGCAGCTCTGATTCAGGATCTCTGATAAACCTGCAGTTTATCTAAACAATTTCCTAGTAAAATACACAGGTACAGTTCAAATCAAACCTGAACCCCAGGGACTGCTTTTTGCTTACAATTTCCAGCTCTTCCTGGAAGTCTTCACTCTCAATAACTTTAATCAGTGGCTTGAGCTTCTCTTTCAGCTTCTTGCCCTCCTTTGCTGGCAGGATAAACCTCAGCCTCATGTGAGCACGTTCGATCTGCATGGTCTCCTTCAGCTGCCTGATCACTTCCAGGGCCTGTTGGACAAGAAAAAGAGCATTTACACACCTACTTAAAACCCAGCACCCAGATCCAAATCTCGACCCTTTTCCCCAGCTTCAGAGCCATCTCTCAGTGCTGGTCACTGCCACTCTGCTGCAGGGAGGTTGCTATCATGCTCTTTTGACAGATTAACATGAAAACGCAGAGTTCTTGTTGTTTGTGATCACTTTGAACACTTAAAAACTGAAATAAAATTAAATAGTTATACTGGCAAAACCCCACAAACCCGTGTGGCTCAGATGCAAACCTGATATACCACCTCAATTAGCATAAATCATAAACCTTTTACTTCTATTCTAGGTGTATCACTGTCAGTTTTTTTCTTTCTTTCTCCCTTCTCTGAATCCTTAGCAAACAAACTGCCTGAGTTTCAGGAGCTTCTACTCTCCAGCACCCAGCTGCCAGACGGCTGAGTAATCCTTGTGCAGGCCTCAGACCCCAGGGCTTTGCTGATCCCTCTGTCACTGAGACCCGAGGAATTACACTGGATGACACCACCTCGGAGCAGGAGGTGATACTGCAGGAAACTCACCTGCTGCTTCGTGCTCTTGTTGGGTTTGACAGAGTAGTGAATGTCCTTCATGGCCCTTTCGATGAGGATCACTGTGTAGGGCCTCTTTGTCTCGGGGTTCACGCACTTGTCAGCCACGATGGTGGCGATGTCTCTGAACATCTGCTCCAGCTGCGTGTGCCGTTCCTTGTCCGACACCTGAAGCTCCCCTTTGGATAAAATCTGTGAAACAGAGAAATTGGTTAATGAACATCATGGATTTGAAGAGTGAAAAGTCAAGTAACTTTGTTAAATTGACAGCTGCTTGAAAGGTTGGGTTAGATATGAAGTGCAGGAAACAATAACCAAATTAATAATGTGAATCATTACAACAGACAGCACTGGAAAGACTTCAGAAAAAAACCTCACCACAGAAACACTAAACTGCAGCAAGAGAAGCACAGATTTCACAGAATATCTTGGGTTGGAAAGGAACCCCAAGGATCACCCAGTCCAGCTCCTGGCCCTGCACAGACACCCCAACAATCCCACCCTGGGCATCCCTGGGAGCAGCGTCCAAACGCTCCTGGAGCTCTGGCAGCCTCGGGGCCGTGCCCATTCCCTGGGGAGCCTGGGCAGTGCCCAGCACCCTCTGGGGGAAGAACCTTTCCCTGAAACCCAACCTAACCCTCCCCTGGCCCAGCTCCAGCCCTTCCCTGGATCCTGTCCCTCCTCACAGATGCAGAGATGGGAGCTGCCCCTCAGGAGGAAGCTGCAGACCCTGATGAGGTCTGACCTCAGTCTCCTCAGGCTGAACAGACCAAGTGCCCTCAGCTGCTCCTCACGTGGCCCCTTCAGGCCCTTCACCTTCTTTGCAGCTTTCTTTGGACTCTCTCTGACAAGCTTTAGATCTTTCTTATATTGAGGCACCCAAAACTGCCCCAACACTGGAGGTGAGGCCGCCCCTGCAGAGAACAGAGCAGGACAATCCCCTCCCTGGCTCAGCTGGTGATGCTGGGCTGGATGACCCCAGGACAGGGATGACCCTCCTGGCTGCCACGGCACTGCTGACTCAAGAGGTTTACTGAAATCTCATCACTCACAGCAAGTCCACAGTTCACACCCCACCAATAAGGACTAAGAAATTAGATCTGTTATTAACACTTAAGTGACCTCTCCAAAGTAAGCAACCGTCCCCTTGCTTCCTCTGCATCCTTAATAACTTATCTAAGTGAGGAACTCTTCAGTGCTGGCTGTGTCCAGAGACACCAGTGCAGTTGTGGGTTAGACAGAATTCTTTCCAGCCACATGCACGTGCCAAATTTAAAACTATAAAACAGAGCTACTGCTCTTTTTTACCCACTTCTTAACAAACAACCCTTTCACCTATAGCAGCATTCTACAAACACTCTTCAGTACAAACCAACCTAACTGTGTGACTAAATCTTCTTACGTCTTTTATAAAGCAAAGTGTGTAAAACTCACCATCTTACAGATTTCTGTTTGGTCATCTGTCCCAAATGCTTTAACCAGATCTTCCTTCTTTGCCACCTGGCCTTTGGAGACATTGACAAACACCGTGTGTGTCTGCAGGACTTCGTCAAGATCCTTCTCCCTAGAGATTGAGACAAGGGTAGAACACTTAGACTAATGCCAGAATGGGTTGGGTTGGAAGGGACCTTAAAGCCCATCCAGTGCCACCCCTGCCATGGCAGGGACACCTCCCACTGTCCCAGGCTGCTCCAAGCCCCAATGTCCAGCCTGGCCTTGGGCACTGCCAGGGATCCAGGGGCAGCCACAGCTGCTCTGGGCACCCTGTGCCAGGGCCTCCCTACCCTCCTAGGGAACGATTCCTTCCCAGTATCACATCAATCCCTGTCTTCTGTCAGTCTAAAACCACTGCCCCTTGTCCTGTCCCTTCATCCCTTGTCCAAAGCCCCTCACCAGCAAAGCAGCAATGCCAGGAGCACAGTTGTGTTCAGCGAGGAGAGACAGCTCTCGCTGCCCCGGGCTGAATCAGCACAGCTGGAACCTTCCAGCACCGATGGTGTCTGTCCAGGCACGGGCAGGGTGCTCTCGTTACCGGCCCCGCTCCTCCTCCTCCCGGGGTCAGATCCGGGAACCGAGACCGCGCACGATCCCCGGCCCCACAGCCAGGTTCCGCACGGTCACTGCCGACCCCTCTCCCGCACCCCGAACCCCACACGGGCCCTTCCCGGTCCCCACACGGGCTCCCCTCCCGCGCCACCGCCGAGTCCGCACACGGGGTCCCCGGTACGACCCCCTCACAGCCGGGAGCCACACGGGCCCTTCCGCGGGCCCCGCGCCGGGTCTGAGCCGCCTCCCCGCCGCCTCCCCGGGCACTTACGCTCCGCTGCGCCAGCCCATGACCTTGTTGCGGTAACAGGCGATCTCGAAGCGCTTGCCGGCGCGGCGTGCCCGCACCACGGCCACGTTGGTGAGGCGGATCTGGTTGGTGGGGGTGAAGATGGACATGGCGGCGGCCGCCCGCTCCGCCCCCGGCCCGGCCCGGCAGTGAATGGCGGCCGCTCCGGCACGGGCGGAAGGGGCGGGAGCGGCGCATGGCGGCGTGAGGGGAGCCGGGCGGGGAGCGGGGTCAGTGCCGGGCGGGGGAGCCGGGAAGGGACGGGGTGATGGCTGTGTGTGTGTGAGGGGAGCCGGGAGGGGACGGGGTGATGGCTGTGTGTGTGTGAGGGGAGCCGGGAGGGGGCGGGGTGCTGGATGTGTGTGTGTGAGGGGAGCCGGGGGGGGACGGGGAGATGGCTGGGTGTGTGGGANTGTGTGAGGGGAGCCGGGAGGGGACGGGGTGATGGCTGTGTGTGTGTGAGAGGGAGAGCCGTGATGGGGGGAACAGAATAACCGTGTCTGTGGGGTAATAACTGCAATAACTGTGTGCGTGGGGGTGATAACCGTGAGGGGGGATGTAATAACCGTGTTTGTGGGGTAATAACTGTGGGTATGGGCTAATAACCGTGGAGGGGGGATATAATAACCGCGTGTGTGTGTGGTTATAACTGTGAGAGGGTGCTATGGAGGGAGATGAGGGTAATGACCGTGAGGGTGTTTATTAACCGTGAGTGGTGTCAGGGGGTAATAACTCTGACGGGGCGTGTTTAATAATTGTGAGCGTGGTGGGGTAATAACCGTGAGTGGTGTTTGGGGGAGAGAGGAGCATTAACCGTGAGAGGAGGAATAAGCACGAGGATGGGGTGTCCGTGTGTGTTTGTGGGGGCGATAACCATAAGGGGAGGTGTGTAGTTGTGTAGGGGATAATAGTGAGTGTGTGTGTGTACCGGTTTTGGAGCTAAAATTCTCTTGAATATATGTAGCATCTATTGCATTTGAGGAAGTTGCATAGAGGTTAAGGGAATCCCTGTAGCTGGTTTGAGCAAAACTGGGAACACTGGGCAAGTGCTCTTGGCTCTTCTCTTTTGTTGAGTCTCAGTGTTGCTGCTGGAAGGGTGAAGGCCATCCTCTTAAGCCTTTGATCTGGTAACTTGAGAGTAACAGTCAGTATGAGTTCCCAGCCTCTTGGAAATACTTGGATTCTGTGCTCTCGACTGATATCTGCAAAAACAAGATCCAAGCTGCAGATGACAGTGGGAGGGTGTCAGCTGTGTTCCTCAGTCAATAAGTAGCACAAACCAGCCTTTTTGGAGTGCCTGAATATTCCATATGAAATAGATATTCCCAGACACCATGCAGGTATATTCCTGACTGTACCATGGCATTCTGTGCCTTGAATGTTCTGAGCCAACCTGAAACATCTCAGTTGTTCCAAATCAAATTTCACTTGCATCATAGAATTCTGTAAGTGTTTCCAATTGAATCTAGGTTTCAGTCTGCCCTTGAAACTCTGTTTGTAATCAGTGTGACATCTAATGTATATGAGCAAGGGTTGTGTTCAGCAGAAACTTCTGTGCAGGTGATTTCCCTCTTGGACTGGACTTTTCTCATTCCAGAGAGCTGCATTTGTTGGGTTTGTGTAAAACTAGAGGCCAGTATGATCCAGTGGATGTTTCACAAGGACTTTTTCCTTTAAGGCACTTGGACAGCACAAGTATTTTCTGCTTTTCCTTGTAACAGAGCTGCCGTATCAAGGAAAAAACCTAGTTTCCCTCTGACAGTATGGGATGTTAGCTTGGAGTTCAGCTGACACACCTGAGGAGGTGAAGGCTTCTTGATTCAAATTCAGTGTCTTGTTTTAGCCAGAAGCTGCTTTCTGCAAAGCCTGGGCAATAGCTAATGACGTGAGACTGTGGGTACTGCGTGATTATTTTGTATGTGCTCATTCCATATTCACACTGTAGGAATCTGTGACATTCCAGATTTAGATGTCTCAATGGATACGTGGAGCTACTTCCATACTTGCCTGGTGTCCATATGGCTGCACCGATTTTACATCTATTCTGCTGTTGTTTTTGGGATCAGCCTTTGGATTGTCATTCAATTCACCACCACCAGAACCAAAAGGAAGGTAACTGAGCCTGACAGCACTTTTCTCTGAGAAGGCCCCAAAAACCTGGGTGGAAGTGAGTAGCTACTAGGAAAAGGCCCCCACTGTGGGCCTGCTGAGGGTGTTGCAAATCCCAAATGCAGTTTAGTTATCCGGTTATGAGGCTCAGCTTGGATTGTTTGTGTCTGTGGCTCACTAAATGCCCTCGTTGCTCTGACCCTGGGGCAGAGCTCGACAGGACACTCCTCACACTGGCTTGCTCTGTCACTCCAGGTAAGCCCTTCTGCTTGTGCTCAGTGTTTGCACCTTCATGTTTTCATGATGCTAATGACAGGGTTGGGCTGGTTTTAGGATGGGAGGGGATTAGGCCATTCAGGAATTGAAGACCTCCTCCTGCAGGTGGGTGAAGATCTGCTGCAGGAGCTGGGAGGTTCAGCTGCATCCTCTTACTTCCCAGACAAGTGGGTATTGTAGTATGGCCTAGGTCAGGAAAACAGGTCCTGGTGTGTTTGTCTAGATGTGAGAGGAACCAGAATGCTTTGACTGTTGCTGAGACTGGCCCCAGGATTTGAATTTTAAATGCTCTTGGTTTGACATCCCTTGGAAAAGGGACTGAATGTGACACAGCTCCTGTTTCATAGGGTGAGAAATCCCATGGGAATCCCGCTTCCTCTGAGGGAACAGCAGACAAACTGGGAAATGGATGTGCACCGCCTCAGGCACAGGAGGTCCATGTTGCTGGAGTGAAGATTTTCTATGGCTCTCAGACTGGCACAGCAAAGGTATCTGTACTTTCATTGCACATCTGTGAAATTGCTTTGAGATATTGTTGGGATCCGAGAACGCCGCTTGCCTTCAAACACTGCCCTGGGTACAGATCTGGGAGTTCATCAGCACATTCATTAGCTTGTTACAATCATTGCCCAACATGCAAGGTAAGTGAAAATTAAATAAAAATAACAATTTTCCTCCTCTCTTTAAGCAAGGCATGCAGTAGAGATTGATTATAAAGCTGAAAGTTCACTCTTGCACTATAATTTTAATTTTCTAGCACGACTTTGTAGAAAGAAGTGCTGATTTTGGTGCTTTCTCAAGAAGAAATGTAATTTGTGTGTGTAACTGTGAAGTGATTAGCCATTATAATGTTGTAACTCTCAGACAGTATACTCCGTTTTTGCTCTGAGGTGAGGAATTGCAGTTCCAGTGTCCAGACCTCCTGTATCATTATTTTTCCTGTGCTGGGAGAAGTCTTGTGGCTGAGCACAACAGGGCTTGTGTGGGTTGAAGTCATTGATAACTTCCTGTTTCTTTGTTCAGAGATTTGCCAAAGCTCTGGCTGAAGCTGTTACTTTCCTTAATTTGCCTGTGGAAGTCATTAACATGGGGGACTATGATCCAGAAGATGGTTTATCAGAGGAGGTGGGTATGGCATAAACACCAGTAATAAGTACAAGTTTTTCCTGGGGTTGTCAAGGCTGTTTCTCTCTTGTATTTCTCTCCTGTTGTTCTGGAAATGCCCAAAGCTGTGTGTTGAATTGCTTCTCTGCATGTGCAAGTGTAGCCCATCAGCCCTCAGCAGAAAATAGCTACACCTTGAAAATTTCAAAGCACCAGTAGGACGTTTTGCTGTGACAGTGACTCTGTATGAGCCAGTTCTGTAACTCGGGGGTGCATGGGGTGAGAGTGGCTGCACCAGGTGCCCTGTACGCTGGGGCAGGGTTCAGAACCAGAACAGGAAGGTGGTGATGCTGCTGCAGCCTTTAGAGGCTTTTAAGTTAGAAACACCTTGTGAGGTATATTTATGTGGAGTAATCCTTGATGGGTTTTTCTTCTGTGAATATTGATAGTTGTGACTTGAGAGTTTTAATTAATCCTAACAAAAAGTTTTGGTGGGAGCTGTGTGCTGGGAATTCCTTAGGGTTTCAGTATGAATTGTCAGCATTTGATACCGCCCCTAACAAACCTGTAAATGTGAGGTTGAGGAGTTTGAAATATTTGTCCATGGGGCACTTTCCTGCTGCAGGAGTTGGGTCAAGAAGCTGCTGATGGGGTTGGATGTCCAGTTCTGCTCTGCCACTGTGTCCCCGTTCGGCTTGACCTCTCTCTGCTAGTTTCAGGTGCTGTGCAGGTTGTTCAGCACCCTTGGGGTTGTCACCTGTACCATCCCACCCCAACAGGAGGCAGCCTTGTCTTTTGATTTCTTCCAGTTGCCTGGATGTTATAACTCTTTGCTTGAAAAGAAAGTTCTGGAAAGTGCAGTGATTTTTTCCTCTCCTGTCCTATTTGTGTGACCAGACAAGCAGCAGGAACATCTGCGTGTTCCTGGTGGCCACCTACACTGAGGGGCAGCCACCGGAGAACGCAGCCTGGTTCTGTAAGTGGCTGGAAGAGGCAGCCAATGATTTCCGTGTCGGGAAGAGCTTCCTGCGGGGCCTGAGATACGCCGTGTTTGGTTTGGGAAACTCGGCCTACGTGGAGCACTACAACACAGTGAGTGTGCCCCGAGCTCCCTGCTTGGCTTCTGCTCCTCTGAGAGCCTCAGCTGCAGGAAATGCTTCCAACCTGAATGATGCTGGTGGTCTGTGTGAGAATTGCAGCCGTTGTGCTGACTGGGTGAGGCACTGGGTTTATGGGCAGAATCCCAGAGCCATTGAGCTTGGAAAAAACCTCCAAGATCATTGAATCCACCTTGTGCCTGATCCCCACCTTGTCACCACGTCCAGGCCTTCCTTGGGCACCTCCAGGGATGGAGGCTGCTCCCTGGGCAGCCCCTGCTCCTGACCACTCTTTCCATGGAGAAATTCCTGCTGATGTCCACCCTGACCCTGCCCTGGCCCAGCCTGAGGCTGTTCCCTCTCCTCCTGTCCCTGTTCCCTGGGAGCAGAGCCCGGCCCCCCCGGCTGCCCCCTCCTGTCAGGGAGTTGTGCAGAGCCACAAGGTCCCCCCTGAGCCTCCTTTTCTCCAGGCTGAGCCCCTTCCCAGCTCCCTCAGCTGCTCCTGGGGCTCCAGCCCCTTCCCAGCTCCGTTCCCTTCCCTGGACACGCTCCAGCCCCTCGATGTCTTTCTTGGAGTGAGGGGCCCAAAACTGCCCCCAGAGCTGGAGGTGCCTCAGCAGTGCCCAGCACAGAGGGACAGTCGCTGCCCTGGTCCTGCTGCCACACCAATGCTGGTACAAGCCAGTGCCATTGGCCTTCTTGGCCACTTGGGCAGTTCAGCTTTGAAACAGTTGGGTTTTAAATGGGAACTGAGTCCCACAGGCACTGGGAGGTGTGGTAACACATTTGCTAAATCCTTACTGAGGGCACAGCACTGTAAACTCTTGCTCTTGCTGCCTTTTAAACTTGGCTCCTTTTTATGATGTGGGTTTTAGCTTTATTCCCTGATGTCAACTGTGACAGTATCTCTGCCTGGTCATTGGTCTCATCTTGCACAGAAAAATGGCATCACTTGTCCCCAGGTTGTGTTCAGAGCTGGGGCCATGTGTCACACACGTGACCGTTGTGACCAGCAAGCAGCACACAGAGCAGCCTGTTCCCAGAGCCCATCCCTTCACACCAGGGATGCCAGAGGGATTTTCCAGCGGAGTCTGAGGGGGTGTGGTGGTGTTCAGGCTGCCCTGTGTCTCTGCTGAGCCAGCACCTGAGAGGGACTCCCTAGGTCCCTGCCCTGCAGTGCTATACAGCTCACTGGCTCTTCCCAGGGCTGATCCTTGCTTTTCTGGTTGGCTGCTTGAACTTGGCCTTGGTTTCATTTCCTTTTCATCCTTTCCTCCTGCCCTAGGTTGGAAGGAGGATTGACAGGTGGCTGTGGATGCTCAGTGCCAGCAGGATCATGACTCGGGCTGAGGGAGACTGCAATGTGGCTCAGAGCAAGCATGGCAGCATCGAGGCTGACTTTGAGGCCTGGAAAGCCAAATTCCTCACTCAGCTCCAGGTGCTCTGCAAAGGGGAAAAGAAGCCCTGCAGTGGGAAGTGCAAGAAGGGGAAGTGCAAATCTTCAGGGAAGCAGAGCAAGGAAAGTTCAGATCATGAACATGGGGCGTCAGAACATGAGAATACTGAGGTACAGCCAAAATCCTTGAGGTCTTATTTTATTTGTAGCACTGTTTGACTTCTCCCCTTCCTCCTGCAGTCCAGGGGGCTGCTGTGGGAGCCTGATACTTGTTCTGGAGCAGGGGGAGAAGAGGGGTGAGATCCCATGGCAATAGCGAGTAGAACGAGCCATCCACAAGAAGGACCAAAGAATTAGTGATGGACCCAGGCTCGATGGCATTTGTATCATGAGGGAGTCTTGCTCTTGACTGGGGCTCCAGGGAGCCAGTCTGGGTTCTCAGCAGAGCCTTTGCCTTGTCCCAAGGCCAAAGGGACGTTCAGTTCCCTGTGAGTCATTAACCTGCTTCCACTTCAACACGGTGAAGCTCAGCTGCTCTGCCTGCATCACAAGGTATTTCAGAGGCAGCTGGGGAGTGTTAGGAGAGCAAGCCCTGTACCTCCTTTGTGTGTGTCTGCTTGTAACAATTTCTCTCTTCTGGAGTGTTTATTGATTGCAGATCTTGACAAAGAAATCCTCTGCAGTGCAAGACCCAGAGCTGCTATGGCACTTTAATCCTCTCTCAAGCCATTTACTGTGGGTTGGAAGTTATTGCTGGGTTGTATTTTATAGGAAAGTAAGTGGTTCTTCTGGGTGGGTTTGGGACTGCTGGCTGCTGCAGGGGCAGGAGGAATAAATCTTGCTGTCCGCAAGGCACTTGAATTTAAATGGGTTCAGGGTTCCATATCCATCCTACAGGTTTTTGGTAGGCTATTCCTTGTTTTCAGTGGTCTTTACTGATGAGGAGAGCTCATTTCACTGGTTAGCTTGGTCTTATATTTAACAGTGAGATAAATTCTTAATTTTCTTTCTCTTCTCTCTCCCACAGGCAGAGGAATTGTTTGATACCAGTAGTGAGGAGGAAGCTGGAGGTACAGATTCTGTCATCGATGTTGAAGATCTTGGCAATATCATGGGCCACATGAAAAAAGCAAAGGTACTGCTGTTAGAGGGAGTGTGGAATGGTCACGTCTTGGTCACTGAGCAGCTGGATATGAATGTGTAGGATTTGGTTAGAGGGCGAGTAAAATACTAGCTATTGAAGAACCTGTCCTTTGGAGGTGTGTTGGGTGTAGTCACAGACTGACTCTGACTTGCTCAGCAAGCAAATGCTGCAGTGGTAATCTGTGATTTCCAGTCTAAGGGAAGATTTACTTGCAGAGCTAACACTGGATCTGGCTGTAAATCTCTGTCGCTGAGATTCCCAGTCCGGTGCCTAAACACAGGTCCTGTTCCTGTACTGCCTGTGGGTTGTCACTGAAATGCAGGTGTGTGAGGATGGGGGCAAAGCTGCAGGTGCAGCAGGAGCACCCGGCTGCCAGAGCACCTTGCCTTGCTCGCTGCTGCCCTAGGGTGAGGTGCTTCAGACACTGGGCCTGTCACACAGCCCCGGTTCCTGCTCCATCCCAGGCTGTTGCTGGCTCTCTTCTCAGTGGTGCTGTTGGTGTCCCTTTCCTGTGCTCAGTCTGAGCTGGGGGTATCACACTCATCTCACACAAAGCAATAGGGATAGGGAATAGCTGCAGGGCCTCGCTGTGCTCCCCACTCTTTGCTGGCTGAGCAGTTGTTGGTCAGGGGTGACAGGGGTGGCCTGTGATGTGCTCTGAGCCCATCTGCTGACCCCCTTCCCTCAGTGACCTCTGCATGGTGCTGTCATTGCTTGTGCACCCTTGAGCTGCTGTCCGTGCCCTTCTAACCAAACTGAGCTCTCTGTACTTACACGTTCCTGACCTTGGGTGCCTCTGCCCTGTGGTCTTCTCACAGCTCTTTCCCAAAATGGGGCACAGGTTGCCAGAGCAGCTGTGGCTGCCCCATCCCTGGCAGTGCCCAAGGCCAGATTGGGTGAGTCTTGGAGCACCTTGAGATAGTGGAAGGTGTCCCTGCCCGCGGAAGGGATGTGGAATGGGATGATCTCTGAGATCCCTGCCAATCCAAACTGCTCCGTGACTCTATGAAAATACAGCAATGTTCTCAGTGGTCTGAGCTGAGGTGGCACTACTGGGCCACCTGAAGCCAGGCCGTGGCTCACATGAGGATGTGTTCTTGGAGGGCAGGAGCTTACACAGGGACATGGGGATCTCTGTTCCTCCCCTTAGGGAGGGGAAGGAGGTAAATCAAACCGTTCTGCTGTTTGTAACCAGCTCTGGGAGGAGAGGAGCTCCAGTGCAGGGCAAGGCCGGCAGCTGTGGGAGGGCTCTGTCCCGGAGCCGGGATCGGCCTGTGCACTGCGGCTCGTGAGGAAAGGCTGGGGGAACCTTCTGGCTTCCCTTTGCAGGGAGAATGGACCACAGTTCCTCACGGAAAACATAGTTCCCGTCTCCTCTCTCTCCTGCGCTCACCACTAGAGGTCAGCGGCCAAAAGGGAACCGCGTGTGCCGCAGCGGGGCTCCCGGGCGGTGCTTCAGCCCTGCCGGGGCAGGTGGTGACAGCCAGCGGCTGGGTGAGGAATCGGGCACGGGGCTTTCACTGACTGACAGAATGTGGCAGCATCATGCTCGAGGAGCAGTGTAATCCAGGAAAACCACATATGATAGGCCAGTTTACAAATAAAAAGTGAGCAATAAAACACTTCCTGCTGTTCACTGGAAGAAGTCAGTGCTGAAGTCAGCGTGGTGTGGGTTTATACACAGGCAGGGAAAGTTCACTACTGTCTGTGCCTTTGGCTGAGGCGGGATCCAAACTGCTTTCTCCTCAGCCTTCCTGTTGCTCTGCTGGAGAGGGAGAGGGCTGGGTGTTGGATGTGCTTGTGTTCTGCAGTAACTCGTGTCTCTGTGCAGATCAGGTTCCCTTGGTTGTGACCCAGGTGCCACCCTGATAAGAGGGGCAGCTGCTGTCTGGGCACAGACACTCATCTGGAGCTGGAACCTGCAGGTGTTGATCCTTTGAGCCTTTTCCTGGAGGAGCTGGCAGAGTTTTCCTGCTGTGAGAGCTGAACACTGCCCTCCTGCAAAGGATGAAATCCTAAGAGGGCAAGTGTTGGTGTGGGCCTGAGAGCTCTCTCTGAGTGGGCATAAGTGCACTTCTGTTGAAGTCCCATTGTTGCTCTAGGGTCTGAGTCTGTGCACTGAGAGGTTTCCTGTGCCGGGTGAGTCAATCTCCCTTTGGCCACTCTAGCCATTTTCCCTCTCATGGAATGCTGAACTGTGTAAAATGAGTGTGACACTGTTGTTTTACCCTGAGCTAACCTGTTGTCCTGCAGGAATCCTTGCCCATGCACAGCCAGGTGCTCTGGGCTTTGGGATCTGAACTAGTCACCCACAGGTGAGCAAGTCTGAGAGAAACTTGTGTATCTTCAGGCTTATATCACAGACAGGTCTTCCTTCTCAGAGTTCCTTGGGTTTGGAATGTGCCTGACACTTTGCAGCAGTTCTGCGGGTGTCAGTGTTGGATGTTCATCCCTGTGCACAAGGGATGTGGAACAGCAGGTTCTGCCTTGTGCATTGTAGTTAATCTGAAGTGGTTTTGGGTCCAGCTTTCATCTCTTCTGCACGGATTGGCTCTTGTGAGATTGACTAGCAGGTGTGGCAGCTGTGCAGGCACAGGTAGTCAGAATTCCTTATTGTCCTGCCTTTTCTGGGAGGGCAGAGTGAGGCTGTGAAGGTGATGAGATCTAAGAAGTGCTTGCTCACATCTCTGCAGGTGATCTTAATTTAATTTTGCATCTGTCTTTTGTTGTCTGACTTGATGGAAATCGAGGCTGAGTTTTGTTTTACAGCTTTCTCCCCCCCCATATTCTGCAGGTTTGTAAAGTATTGTCAAAGGGCTTGGAGCAGGCACTGGATTCCTGCAGCCACTTGGACCAGGCAGATGGATTCAGGAGTTCCAGGAGAATGCCAGAACCTCTCTTCCTGGTTGAGTTATAGCTATTACAGGCTGGGTTAGAGAAGAGATGGATTTTTAAAGAGCTGCTGAGCATGGAGTTACACAAGTCATGGTGATGGTGCCTTCTGCACACTGAGTCTGAGCACAAATTGACCCAAGGTTGGGTAGATACTGGTAATAGATTCAAATATATTAACTGGTAGCTGATACAGCAGCAAATTCCACATGAGTTTACCCAATCTCATAGTATGTGCTGATGGTTTTTGTTGCATTTAAGAACTAGGTGGACTTCGGAGTTTTGCAGTTGTGGCACAATTTGCCTGTCCTCCAGAGCTCCTCCCCTGACGTGGATTTGTCAGGGAAAGTGAACTCTGATGGTGTTTGTGGCCTGCAAGGTGCCATTAACCACAGGGGCACCAGTTCTTAGTGTGGATTATCTCCCCTGCTGGGAGATCAGCTGAAAGGACACATCCATCTACACTCATTCTCAGGGAATGGAATGACTTTATTAACCTTCGTATTTATAAACTTCAGGCATGAGTAATAGCAATAAAAATATCCTGATTCCTTGTTTGATGGGTTTGGAAGCAATCAAATGAGCATATTTTGTTGACACAATTTTGAGATTAATGCTCATGTTTTCTACAACAAGCAGTGTAATGATGCTGACGGGCTCATTTGCAATGTAAAGAGAGGGGGTGATTGGAACACACGGAGAGTTCCCAGGAGCCAAACCCTGCCCCAAAGTGTTCAGTAAGTTTGTGTCCCTCTGTATCGCTGGGCCCCTTTGGCACTGTTCCCTGAAAAGTCACCTTGTGTTAGCAGTTGTAAATCCCACCCCTTCCAGCGTTTCCTGGGAGCCCTTGGAGTCTGGGGCTGCTGTGGAAGCCCAAACCTTGCAGGCCCTGGGTGAAGAAACCCTTAAGGAAGCTGGGTTTGGTTGGAGTGGGGCAGTGGGCAGTGAGGTATTTAAGGCCTAAGGTTTACAATCCAAGGGTCTTGTGCAACTGTGTGCTACAGCTAGGAACTTTTTGAAGTAGGAAAGAATAGTCAGTCATATTTTAACCAAATGGAACAAAATTCGGGTATGTAACTGTCAGATAAAACTGATGTGGACACCTCCGAAAACTTCAGCTTTTAATGGGTGAAGGATTCCTTTATGAAAAATGGGCCCTTATCTGCAGCAGCTGTTTCTGGGCCAGATTCCAACCTGTGCTACTGTGAGCCTACGTTTTAAAATGAGCTTCAAGAAATATAGTTTAACTTCTTGGGGACTACTTCTATCATTAATAGCAGGATTTGCCCCAGGGACACTTCAGCCTTCTCCTTTCCTGAGTTCAAATCTTTTTTCTCTAAACTCTGGCTACTGGAAAGGATTACAATTGCCAAACAAAAATACAAGAGATTTTGAGGCTTTTTCTGAATAAGGCTTGTGAGTGATAAAAGGGAAAATGCCCCAAAAATAACTTAATGTAACCTCTAGCTGGATGTTCAGTCTCTGACGTATGGTGTGGCAGTGGCTTCCTTGGTAAAGGCATTTGAGAGCTCTGAGTGTTTCTTTGCAGCCTTCTCCTGGCTACATCCTTTGGTGGAGATGGTCAGGACTGACCCTGCAGCAGCCCAGCCCTCCTGCTCACCATTTCTCACCAACTTTGTGTTCCATTTCTCAGGTGTTTGTTTGTTTTTGCTGTGCATTTTTTAAGTTTCCTGCCTGTCTCATGAGCAGAATTCCCCAAATTCTACAAATCAATGCAGCAGAGCCCCTCTGCTCTGGAGCCAGGCTGGGAGAGCTGGGGGTGCTCACCTGGAGAGGAGAAGGCTCCAGGGAGCGCTCAGAGCCCCTTCCAGGGCCTAAAGGAGCTCCAGGAGAGCTGGAGAGGGACTGGGGACAAGGGCTGGAGGGACAGGACACAGGGAATGGCTTCCCACTGCCAGGGACAGGGTTAGATGGGATATTAGGAAGGAATTGTTCCCTGCGAGGGTGGGGAGGGACTGGAATGGAATTCCCAGAGCAGCTGTGGCTGCCCCTGGATCCCTGGCAGTGTCCAGGGCCAGGCTGGACACTGGGGGTGGAGCAGCCTGGGACAGTGGAAGGTGTCCCTGCCATGGCAGGGGTGGCACTGGATGGGCTTTAGGCCACTTCCAACCCAAACCATTCCAGGATTCTGTGGTTTTTTGACCACTTGAAAAATTGCTGTTGAAATGAAATGTTCTTTTAGTCCTGAACTCCAAGGAAAAGAAAGAAATGGCATGGAGAAGTCTTTCCAGAGTCATTTAAAAAAGAATCTGCAAAAGTTGTCAAGAGTGGGGAAGGATGTGTGCTGCCTGCTCTGTGTGTGAGAGAGCAGAAGAGACTGAATGGAAAATCTTACTGGTTTGAATTTGGGCATTTGGGACGCTTGTTAAACTCTGTTAACTGGGTTTCAGTTGGGATTTTTGTAGCACAGAAGAAAGAAATAAAATGTGAAAATACGGCTCAATTTTCAAGTGTAAGCAGACGCTTTTGGATGGACACAGACACATTGTTAGTTTTGACTCCTTTGGTTCCTTTGAAAATCAATCTTCTTCCTGGCTTGTCTAAGGAAGTCTCCCAAATCAAACAAACTCTGGCAGGGTCCCTCAGCAGTGTGCATGTTGGAGCTGTGCTTCAGCAGCACCTTGTAAAAGCTGCCCTACAGCAGAGCAGCTGCGGGAGCTCAGTGCAGCACTCTGAACCCCCTCTGCAGCCCTGCAGATACACTGGAAAGTTGTGACCTGGGAGGTTTCTTGTCCTTGAGGGCTTGGGCTGATGTCGAACCTGTAAGAAAATGACATTGGTGGGATCGTTTTTTCCTCTGCATTTCACAGAAGATGCACAGTGCCCTTTCAGGCTGATGCACTTGGATGGCAGCACAGGCTCCTGTCACTGCTTTTCTGCAGGAGTTTGGGATTTAAAATGGTGCTTTAAATGTCCAGAAATCTCAGCACTGACTTTTCAGACAAAAGGAAGTGGAAAATTCCCTCTGTGAGGATGGAGCTGCAGGTCTGCTTTCCTTTGTTTAGGTGGGAGCTGGGAGCTGCTGCCTCAGGATAACACCAGGGACGTTCTGTTATTCTACAGCATAGAGA
This sequence comes from Callaeas wilsoni, assembly GCA_013398955.1. Lineage (NCBI taxonomy): Eukaryota > Metazoa > Chordata > Aves > Passeriformes > Callaeidae > Callaeas > Callaeas wilsoni. Next base: position 26,476 of record VWPU01008936.1, read on the forward strand.
GGGAGATGGGGATTCCACCTCCTTATTTAAATTCACAGGGGTTTCTACTTCAAGAGAGAAAGTCCTGTTTCTGAAGTTGGGTTTTTTTCTGTTTTTTTTGGTGTCAGTCAGAACTTTTCAGGGACTTTCCCCATTTGGAAAGGAGCCTACAAGAAAGATGGAGAGAGACTATTTACAAGGGATGGAGGGACAGGACAAGGGGGAATGGATCCCCACTGCCAGAAGGCAGGGCTGGATGGGGTATTGGGAAGGAAGTGTTCCATAGGAGGGTGGGGAGGCCCTGGCACAGGGTGCCCAGAGCAGCTGTGGCTGCCCCTGGATCCCTGGCAGTGCCCAAGGCCAGGCTGGACGGGGCTTGGAGCAGCCTGGGACAGTGGAAGGTGTCCCTGCCATGGCAGGGATGGAACAGGATGAGCTTTAAGGTCACTCCCAATCCATTCTGTGATTCTGTGACTTTAGGGCCCCTTTTCGAGAGCACCTGCCCCAATTTTATCTTGTGCCCCAGGCAGCTGATGTTTCAGTCGTGGCCAGGTGCTGCATTGCCCTGTTCCCATCTCAGCTATGCTGCCCTCAGCTCTTTGTGCTTCACTGGGCAGGGCTGGGGTGGGTGTGTAGCCTGTGATTATGTAGACTCTGGCAGCTGTTTTTAATAAGGTTGTCTGTCTGTTGGGCTGTTTGCTGGTTCACAGCTCGCTCACTCTGAGTTCCCAGTTCTCTCTGCTGCAGGAGCTCCAGGCTGTCTGTGCTGGTGACTGACAGCAGGGATTGACAGGATGTTCATCCCTGGGCTCGGCAAATTGCAGCTCTGTCTGTGCCTGTCACAGCTGAGTTGTGACAGCCACAGCTCTGTTGCTGCAGGACAGTCCCTGCAGTGCACCCTCTGCTCCCGTGCTTGTGTTCAGGGGTGTCTTTGTGCAAGTGGGCTCCCTGTCCCCTTCTTTTCCACGTGTTTTAGCCTTCCAGGAAGGTTGTTTTCTAAGGAAAGGAGTGCCATTCCTGTGGGCAACCTGGTGTCCCGTCAGCTTCCCAAATTCCCTGGTGGTTCCTGCCAGTGGTGCCCCTGCCAGGTGAGGCTGAGTGAGGGGAGGAGCTGTCAGCATTGCTGACTGTCCTGCTGCCCCTGGGGCATTGCTTCCAGAGCTCTGCTTCGTGAACTTTAATCTCCGTTGGTGTAATTCATGAACTTTCAGAGTTCATTTCCCAGCCCCTGGGGAAGTTTTGCTAATCCTTCTTGCTGCCAGGCAGCTTCTCCTGACAGCCTGGCCAGCGTTCCCTCAGTGCTGCTCTGTTAGTGCTGGCTCCAGCCCTGATGTGTTCCTGTTTGCTTAGTGCTTGTGCCTTTCATTTGGGAAAAGATCCTGGAGCCTGTAGATGGATGAGGCTGTAAATCATGGAAGGCCAGGGGTTCCCTTTGTCTGACCACTGGGAGGTTAAGCAGGAAAGAAGTTGAGTCATAATTGGGTGTAAATTTTTTTCTGAGAGCAAAAGCTTTTGGGGGAGCATTTTTCCCCTGCCATGGCACATCAGTAAATAGAGCTATGAGGCTAAAAGTGCTAAATTAAGTTAATTTAGGGAATCATAGAATGGTTTGGGTTCGAAGGGACCTTAAAGCTCATCTTGTTCCATGGGCAGGGACACCTTCCACTGTCCCAGGTTGCTCCAAACCCTGTCCAGGACACTTCCAGGGATGCAGCCACAGCTTCTCTGGGCACCCTGTCCCAGGGCCTCTCCAGCCTCACAGGCAAGAATTTCTCCTTAATATCTAACCCTAATTTCCCCTCTTTCAGGTTGAACCTGTTATTCCTTGTCCTGTCCCTCCAGTTCCTGATGCAGGGTCCCTCTCTGCTTTCCCTGTGTCCCCTCCAGACCCTAGGCGGTGCTGTGAGGTCTCCACACAACCTCCCCTTCCCCAGGCTGCACAGCCCCAGCTCTCTCTGCCTTTGTGTGGAGTTTCCGTGCCTTTTTTATTTTTCTCCCCCCACACGATCGGTTTGAAGAATGTTTGATGGATAAACATGGGGAGGTACGGGCACCTGGACATCCTGGAGAGACACTTCAGAGAGGAGGACAAGTGGCAGTAGCACATCCTGGTGGTCACCTTTGGGGGTGGCTGGGGCTGGGTTTGGAAGGCAGATTTGGAGGAAGCCCTTTGAAACACTGGCACTGGGATTTGTCCTGGGGCAGGGAATGCTGAGACCCTTGCTTGTGTCAGGGGCTCTTGGTCCATGGAAGTTGTGTTTTCCTTGCCTTGGGAACATGCTGCCTCTGCCTTTTGTGCTGCCTGTGTGAGGGGGAAAGGGAAGGGATTCTTTTTCCCCTCACCTGCAGAGCAGGGGATCATACCTGAGGTTCAGCTGCCTTTATTCAGAACCAAACCCCTTCAGCCTGCAGCGGAGCTGTGCTGAGCCTTCCGAGGAATCAGGGTGTATCCAGAGGTTTTCCTCGTTTCTGGGCTCACTCCTTTGTGAGCTGCACCTCCAGTTTTTGGCAGTGAAGTATTTCAAGGGCCTGAAAAGCTGGCTCTTGTCAATGCTTGCTTGATTTGTTATGGAAAGACAGTGATTTGCCTTGGATTTACTGCAGGGCTTTCTGCTAAATCACCACAACTGGAGAAGTTTGCTCTGTGCAAAGTTAACTTTGTTCTCTCCAACCCTCAATAACAGATCTGAAAGGTTTATTAAGCAAATGAGTAAAAATCCCTGTGCGGTGAATTCCATTTCCCACCAGGAGTATGTAAAGCCAATCCCCTGCCAAAGTGAACGGGTCAGATATTGCAGGGCTGGGAAAAACAAAGCATTGTTTTGTTTACAGGCTCTCACATCAGGGTGTGGCAGGGAAAATTCTGATCCTCTCTGTGAGGAGAAGATGATCACTGAACTGTATTTCTGCCCTGCCAGGAAGGAATTGGATGTTGTTCTGTTTAGGTGCTTTTCTCAGGTGCTGCAGTGACGGGAGGGTAGAAATGCAAATGCTTTCCCTGCAGAAGGACTTTGTGTTTGGAGGCTCTCTTGGATGGGGTGTCTCACTTGTAATTAAATCAGTGGCTGCATTTTTAATATTAGGATGTGCTCCATGATGGAAATTCAGTTCTTCTGGGAGGATTGACCTGGTCTGAGATGGTAGAGCACAGGCCAGGAGTTGTCCACGTTTAAATCCTGCTTAGGACTTTGAGGGGCTTCCAAATCACAGGATGAGGGAGTGATAGGGAAGGGACCCTAAAGCTCTTCCACTTGCACTCCCCCACTATGGGCAGGGCCACCTTCCTCTAGCCAGGTCTCAGTCTGTGCTAAGGTAGGACCTTGCCTGGGGCCTGGTTCTGAGTTAAGTGATGGCTTGTGGCAGAACAAACTCTTTATTTAACACTTGGAACATGAAGATTTTATCTATTATCTCCTTCCTTCCTTATGCATGAAACTTTCCCAGCAATATTAATATTTTACTGTTGAAGAGTCTTGCTGATAAATCAAGATCAAGGCTCAAGAAATGAGCTTTTAAGCCCACTAAATGACAATTAATTATTAGGTGTAGCCTTCCAGGGGAGTTCCGATGTGTTGCAGAAACCGGTGAAGTCCTGCCTAAAAGCTCAGGAAGCTGAGTGGAAGGAAGTAGAAGGTGGGCACAGCTTTCTCCTTCAGAAAGGACCATATTGTGGCACTGATTGTTGAAAAATACATTTCTGAACCACATCCCTGAGACGGTGAGCACAGGTTTATCCAAAATGAGTAGGGAAGGTGGTAATCTCTGTCCCTAAGTGTTTTACTCTCCTATTTCCTTCTCAAGTATTTATTAGGAGCTCTGTTTTGTCCTCGAACTTGTGTGTGTGTGTTTAAATATTTAAGTTTGTTTTTCTTCAGAGGCACCTTTTATTTTCTGAAATGTTGCTCAGGTACAGAACCAGTCTGTTTAGATGCAAGAGCAGCCAGATTCCTCTCCCTGTTTGTGAAGAGCAGTTTGGCAAGTCAGGAGCACTGGTTTCCTTAGTGATGCTAACAGTTGGTGGGGACACTCAAACTGGAAGCATTTCCATTAACTTTTCCATGACTTTGGCACAAAAGAGGCTTGGATGTGAAATAGCCTCAGTTTTGTCAAGACAGAATGTCCTCTACTGGTTTTTGTTTGTTGTTTATGCATAACTCCTTCAATAAAAACCATAAAGGACTGACAGATTACAAGTTGCATGAAATATCCAAGTAATTATTTCCACTTTGATGCTTCTTTGTGCAGGCATGAAACAATAAATGCCCATAAAGTCTCAGCAGTGATGCTCACACAGCAGGGGAGTCACCACTTGTTACGTGCCGAGGTTGGCTTCTCCTGCCTTTGGCTTTTTCCCAGCATCTGGTACTCCTGCACAGGGCTCAGCTGTGTGTGGAGAGCAGCTGGAAGCCAGACTTCCACGGGCTGCTGCTGGAGTGGGCTGTGGGGCAGGGGGAGCAGCCTCTTCCTGCAGGCTGAATTTTGGTGGTGCAGGTGACGGATGCCTCAGGGCTCCTCTGCTCTGTGAACCTCCTGAGGGTTCTCCCCGAGCTCTCCCAGGCAGTGTCACTCCAGGCACACACTGCTTTGGTTATTGTGAGGTTATTGTGCACTCATGAAACACTCGGGCTTAAAACCTGGAAATCTTGAATGAGATTTCCCACCCTGGTTGTTAGAATATCCTTGGGAATTTTATTGCTGTGTCAGTGGTGTGCTGTGTGTCTGGTGTGCTGTGGGGTTTTCCTTTTCCAGTTTGCTGTCCTTAGTTACTGTTTGGAAGAGGGATGAAATGCAGGATTACAGGGAAGCAGGAAGTGCAGTGTGGGCTCAGCTCAGTTCAGCAGGTGTGTGGCTGTGCCCCGGTGTCTGAAGGGATGTCTGGGTCTAACTGGCTGTAATTCCCTGTCTTCAAACAGAGAGAGCGGGAGCTGGAGGAAGGAGCTGCTGGAGCTGGGAGGAAGGAGGAGGCTGAGAGGAGAGAGATGATCACACCGGCCCTCAGGGAGGCACTCACAAAACAAGGTGAGGCTCTGCCCAGAGCATCTGGGACTCAGCTCAGAGTCTTGGTGCTGGATTTGAGCAGAGCAGTGAAAGGGGCTGCCCTGGGCCCTCGTGGCAAGCCCGAACCACGGACAGGACACCAGCAATGGCTCGGGCCTCTGGAGACCACCCAGTCCAACCTCCAGCAAGGCCGGGCCCCCAGAGCAGGTGGCACAGGAACGTGTCCAGGGGGTTTGGGATGTGGCCCTAGAGGGAGGCTCTGGGACTGCCCTGGGCAGCTCTTCCAGACCCATGCCACTCTCTGTGGGAAAAGGTTCTTCCTCATGTGGAGGTGCAGTTTGTTGTGGTTTAGTTGATGGCTGTTGCTCCACATCCTGTCACTGACACCACTGAACAGAATCTGGCACCATCGTCTGACACCCCCTGGGGATATTTTCCGGATTGATGGGATCCCTCTCAGCCTTCCCTTGTCCAGACTGACCAGGCTCAGCTCCCACAGTCTCTGCTCACCGAGGAGATGCTCCAGACCACAAGTCATCCTTGTGGCCTCCACTGGACTCTCTGCAGTAGCTCCTGGTCTTTCTTGAGCTGTGGAGCCCAGAGCTGGGCACAGCACTGCAGAGGTGCCTCACCTGGGAGGAGCAGAGAGGGGCAGGATCACTCCCTGACTTGCTGGGAATGTTCTTCCCAATGCCCCCAGGATGCTCTGCTGGCTCCTGGGCAGCTCCTCAAGCCGTGCCTGGAGCTCCCAGGGTTTGATGTATCTGCTGGGACAGGTCAAGAGAGGTGCTGATGGTCCCACGCTCTGGAGCTCCCACAGTGGAGGTTTTTCAGGGAATATTTAAAGATCAGCTTTGCATTTGTTTTGCATCTTAGTCGCTTGCTTTTATCTCAGTTTCAAACTTTGATTTGTTGCTGAAACACTGTTTCCAGAAAAGGAAGTAGTTCAAACTAATTTTAACCATCCACTAGATGTTTAGATCAGCCGCTCTCCAATGGCAGCAGTTGGAGTGGATTTAATGTCTTTTTTTAAAACAAAGGACCAGCATGAGGAGAGCCAGACTGAGCCCTGCAGTTCAGGAGCCTCAGCTGGGAGTGGCAGAGCCAGGAGAAGGCTGATGGGAGGGAGCTTCCTTTCGCGGCTCACATGGAGACTAAAGGGAGTTTAGTCTGATTTCTTTTCTCTCTTGGGGTGGAGTGTGCTTGGTTTGCTTCCCAAATCAGTGTTATAATGGCATTGTTAAGGTTGGAAAAGGTCTTTAAGATCATCAAGTTCAACCATCAACCTAACACCTCCTTGTTCAGCACTAAACCATGACCTCAGGTGCCACATCCTCACGTTTATTCAGACTTCCAGGGTAGGGGACTCCCCCACTGCCTTGGGCATCTCTCCTGAAGCTTCTGAGAATGGCCCTGTGTCACTGAGAGCTGAGCTCTGGAGTGCTGGCATGTCCTGGGGGCGGCCAGCAGCTGTGCATCCCAGCACTGCTGCTCCCAGGGGCTCGGCTGCTCTTGGGCCTGAGCTTCGCCCGTGCCTGCGGTGTTCTGCCCACCCCGTGGCTGACAGATGTGGTCACTGGGTTTGCATCAGCCTTGGCACAGCCAGAAAGTAAAGGGCCATTCTTTACCTTTGGTGGGAGGAATGACCCAAAGGCTCGGCAAGGAGTGGCAGAGACTCTGCCTTCTCCTCATGGCCCTCAGGGAGCTGCTGCTGGCTGGGGCACTGCGGGCCTTGGACCGGTCCGTCTTTTCAGTCTCAGTCTTGAAGGCTGTGGTGTGGTGGCAGTTACTTTGTTTTTGTTTGTCATGTCTTTGACTGTATTGTATTTATATTTTACTTTGTTTTGTGTTTAAGGTGGCAGCTTTTTGCTTTATTAATTCATTTATTTAGTTAGTATGAAGGAAAGCAGGGGAGCAGGGCAGGGCTCTGTGCTGGCCCTGTGCTCTGTGTGGTGGCTGGAGCATTTCCCCCCGGCTCATTCTCACCAGTCTCTCTTGGTTTGGGTTTGGGGTGTGAATGGAACTGTGCTTTCGTACAAAGTGGCCGTTTGGAAAATGAAAGCGGTGCCGGAGGGAAGGTCACCTTCCTACCATAATTTTTTTGACTCAAAGAAGGCTCCCCAGAGAGCTCTGATTTCCTTGTGATACTCCAGGGACAGGAACTCATTATCCAGGTAAGTGGGTCCACATTTCTCTCTTCCCGCAGTGCTCAGGGTAGTGGCAGTACTGGAGCCACTGGTGGGATCTGATTACATAAATCTGCGCTTTCAAAGGCTCTAAACTCTTGTGTCCTTACAGCCCAGCTGCCTCTCCCAGCTCTCCCTCCTCTGCTGCTCACCAAATTCCTCAGTGGTCTCTCAGCTGTGAAAAAGAGAAGCTGCAGGGTTTTTTATGTCATATAACACTTTTTCCTGTAAATAACACACCAGGAAGGCATTTGTGGCTACAAAAATAAAACAATTCCCTTCTTCCCTCAGCATCATTCCCCCTAAAATAACAAGTGCAGTGTAGTCAAAAGATTATCTCATTTATTTTGCACCAACTGGTTGCTTTGGGTGTAGGCTCAGTGTCTTTTCAAGAGTATCCCTGAGGGCATAATTAGCCCAAGAGAAGGAAAATGAGTGTTAGTGGTTCAGGAGAGAGCTGTTCTTTGATACTGCAGTTGCATAACAGAGGTTTTCCTTGGAGCAGCATCTCCTCAGACCGCTGTAGTGTGAGCACTACTGTGGATTCACCTTCAAAGCAGGTTACCTTCCTGGAGGTAAAGGGAACAGTGCTTAAGCAAAGGTTTTTATTTTAGCCCTGGCATTGAATTTTGGGTAAATGTAGCCTCCCCACTGGGCTGCAGAGGTGTGAGCCCTTGGAGCTGCCTGTTTGCAGATACCTTGATAACAGGTACTTGGCTGTAGCTGATTTTGAAAGTCCCAGCCAGAGAAAACACAATTCCAATTCCATTTCCATCAGTGCCCAGCCCTGCCTGAAACACCACCACAGCACTGAGGCTTTGGTGAGTACCCAGTGCAGGCAGGAGAGGCTGGCAGTGGTTGTGTGTTGGATTTGCAGTGCTCTCGTTCCTGCTTCAGTCATTTCATGTGTTCAGGTTGCCTGAAATAAATGAAATAAACTGAAAATAGAAACAAACTTTCCATGTTCGCATTTCCTGTGGTGCTTAGCGAGTACAGCCTGATTTCACACTTTCTTTTTGAGGTTACTTGGAAATTTTTGACACAATCTCTTCTGGGCTGAAAGTTGGTTTTGCTTGGCCGGGGTGCCAGGAGGATTCGGTAGAGGGCAAAGGACTCGTGAACCTTTCCAATGTTCCTGATTTCTCAGGAAGTGCATTTAAATCCTTGGTGAGCTTTAGAGGGAGTCTCAAGCTGCTGTTTCAATAGGAAGGATGAAAGTAGAAAAACACAGTGGAGTTTTCTTTTTCTATAAAACAAACAAAGAAACCAAAACACCCTCCTGTGTGTCAGGGGAGCGTTAGGTTGGGTTTCAGGAAAGGTTCTTCCCCCAGAGGGTGCTGGGCACGGCCCCGAGGCTGCCAGAGCTCCAGGAGCGTTTGGACAGCGCTGCCAGGGATGCCCAGGTGAGATTGCACAGGTGTCTGCAGGGCCAGGGGCTGGGCTGGGTGATCCCCGGGGGTCCCTTCCAGTCAGGCTGTTCCCTGACCCAGGGACTGACCGTGCCTGCTGGGGCCGGTGCCATAGTCAGTCACAGCTGCTCCTGGATCTGCCAAATGTTTTATTGATGCTGATGGTCTGGCTGAAGGCAGCCACGTCCTGCTGGATGCTGGCAGCTGGGACAGGGATTGTTCACTGCCTGCCTGCCTGAGCTATTTGGAGCTCAGCTGTGATGTGTCTCAGTGTCAGCCACCTCCCTCAGCCCTGTCACGTCACAGGGGCTGTTCAGCAGCCCCAGGTCGGCTCTGACGCGCTTCCCTCAGTGGGGCAGGAGTGGAACAGGAGCAATGAACCCAAAGCCCTGAGAGCTGAGTGTTTGCTGAGGAGGCTCCAAGGGGGAATGGCTTCCCCCTGCCAGACAGCAGGGTTACATGGGATAGTGGGAAGGAATTCTGTCCTGTGAGGGAGGTGAGGCCCTGGCACAGGGTGTCCAGAGCAGCTGTGACTGCTCCTGGATCCCTGGGAGTGTCTAAGGCCAGGTTGGACAGGGCTTGGAGTGCCCTGGGATAGGGGAAGGTGTCCCTTGGCACTGGACAGGCTTGAGGTCCCTTCAGGTCAGACCATTCCATGATTCCAGGATTTCTGAGGCTGCTCACACTATGTTTCTGCCATGCTCTTTGCTTTGCTCTCTCCTGCTGTAACAGCACCAAACAAATCCCTGCTTTCCCTGCCTGGCAGCACAGTGGGAATGGGTTAATGATGCCGAAGGCTGACACTGCTGACATTGGATAAATTATTCTGTCCCACAAGGACAGTTTTGCTGCAGTCCAGTTGGTTCTGTCCTTACTGGTTAAGGAAGGCTACAATTTAGCCCCAGGGTGCTCAGGACACCTTTATTTTACTTGTCTCCAAAGACAAGTGGTGCATTAAGAGACAGCTCTTATCTCAAATAGTCTGGGCTGCTTCAGCAGCCACTTAAACTGCCGTGTTCTGACTTTATGCTGCAGCTAAAGCTGTGCTTTGGCCTGTGGTTTACAGTGGGGAAGGGCAGGTAAGAGGCTGACTTCAGAAAAATACTGAAGGCTGCGCTTTTCAAGAGCTCACCAGCCCGGAGTTGAGGTTTTTGAAAGCATTTGGTGGCTTTTGCTGGCCCTTCTTGGGCTGAGGTTCCCGGTGCTGCAGCTCTTGTGCCAGCTCAGCCTGCCTCTGTGTGCTGAGTCTTTGGAGTGCCCAGCGTGTGGAAATGGGATCCCAAGCCATTGCACAGACCTGGTGCTGCTGGCTGGTGCTTTGCAGGCTCTGTGCTCAAGGTTTGGGATGTGGCAGGCTTTGGGAGGAGCTGCCTAACTCCAGGTGGCACTAGCAGCCCACAGCTGGCTCAGGGATTGGTGACACTGGTGCAGGCCCCAAAATGTGCTACAGAAATAAAATACCGGCCGTGGGCAGATTAAAAATTACTTTGCTAACTAAAAAATTACTCGTGGTGAGCAGAACAAATACAATGACCAAACCCAGGCACAGAAAAGACTTGATCAGTTCCTTAGGAAATGTGTGTAAATAAAGGGCAAACACACAGGTAAAAGGAAGGAGTCCAGGCAGCAGAAGATGCTCAAGTCCCACTGTGTGAGAGCTGCCGGGAGCTGGTGCAGAGCTGGCTGCAATTCTGATGTGCTGGCAAAGCTGTAGCACCTGGTCAAGAGCAGAGGAGATGGGGAAAATCAAGTTTAGGGGGCTGATTCCTCTCTTGTGTGTTACCAGAGCTGGTAGAATTACCCCATGTATAACAGGAAAATAAAAATAAACACATTTGTATTTGAAGTGCATCCTTTTTTGGTTTGTTTTAGGTTTTGGCAGGGCTTTGGAGAGTATTGGGCTTTGAAATTAAGTGTAAGCTGGAACAAAGTACAGGATATGTTCAGGCAAGGATAAAATTTGCTGTCCTTTCTTTGTAATGTGACACTCGCCCTACACAGAGGGACAGTTCAGACAAATGGAAATGTGGAGAAGGGAATGTGCCCTGAATGACTGAAAAGTGTCTCAGGAAAACAAAACAGAAAAGAGATCCAACTCATAGCAACTAGTAGTTCTGTCTGTTCCCTTTTGGGTTTGTTCTGGGTGGTTGAGGAGGAGACTGGTGCAGGAAGTACCTTCCATTCCAGACTTCAGCCAAAGCTGACCCTGAGGTACAGCTCTTAAAAACACTACATTCTTGCAGATTTCCTTAATTTTCCTGTGAATAAAAAATCACAGAATCACAGACTGGTTTTGGTTGGAAAGGATCTTAAAGCTCATTCCATTCCACCCCTGCCGTGGCAGGGACACCTTCCACTGTCCCAGGCTGCTCCAAGCCCCCTCCAGCCTGGCCTTGGGCACTGCCAGGGATCCCGGGGCAGCCACAGCTGCTCTGGGCACCCTGTGCCAGGGCCTCCCCATCTTCCCAGGGAGGAATTCCTTCCCTGTATCCCATCCAACCCTGCCCTCTGGCAGTGGGAAGCCATTCCCCATGGGAATGGCTGAATCACCAGTTGGACTGGTTGATCTTTGAGATCCCTTCCAACCCAAACCATTCCACGGTCCCTTTTGGGAGTGGGGCAGGGGCTGTTTTCCCCTCGGGGTAGCAGAGCTGGTGTAGAAGTTGGTGAAGCTGCTTGGGCTGAGGGATAGACATGCTTCCTGCAGCTCTCCTTGGGTCAGAGGAGGTTTCAGGAACCTGCAGGCATTTGGGGGTGGACTTTTTGGGATGAGGTGCCACACTGGCAGTGCCCATGACCTCCCTTCCCTGAGCCGTGCTTGGTTGACACTGCTGGATGTCAGGGCAAACACCTTGCCAAGGAATGCTCTGGCCTGGTGATGCTTTTGGACAAAGGGGCCAGATACAGAAGGCTCTTCTGCATTTTCTCTGGTGTTGATACAGGTGACGGTGTCAGTGGTCTCCCAGGCTGTTCCTGTCAAAGGCATCATTTGACAGGAAATGATGCCTTTGGCGATGGGAGGTTTCATATTCCTGTGCTTCAGAACAAGGTGCTCTTGGATTAAAAGAGGCATTTGGGTCGAGGGGAAAAGCCAGCTTTTGGGAATCCTTTACATCCCTTATGATCAGCCGTTGAGGCTGGAATTTGCTGTAGCCCCTGGCATTCCCACCCCTGAACATTGCCAGTCCCATTTTCCTGGCTCTAGGTTGGCTCTGGGTTGCCTGTGCAGCAGCTGGATCCCTTTCACTGCCCCCAGGAGGCTTTTGCTGTGTCTTAAAAGTGTTCAAGATGTTGGTGTTGTGTACAATGAGAGGGATCTGAGGCAGCTGAGAGGCCAAACTTCCCATCCCTTTGGGAGGGACAGGGTTTGTGCTAATGAGGGACAGTCCTGCAATCCCTGCTCCTGTCCCCACTCCTGCTTTCAGCTCGTGGGAGAAATCCTTCCCAAATCATGAGCCTTTTGTACTTTTAAGAGTCTTTTTTCAAACAAAGAGAGAATATAAAACAGGTCTTGGTGGACTTGGCAAGAATTTTTTCAAGGTTGAGCAGTTCTAGGGATGAACCTGGAGGTGTCTCTTGTCATGCTTGGGTAATCTGAAAAATTCCACTTCCCAGAGTCCCCTTCTTTCTAGATTTGTATAAAATACTGATATAATCTGAACTGGTCCCTCACCAATGGCATTGCTTGGTGGTATTATTATTATTATTATTATTATTATTATTATTGTTATTATTAATTTTCCAGTATTCTTTGTCTTTCGGGTGGTGACTCCAGCACCGCAGTTGTGTTTCAATGTGGAAAATGGTCCTTAAAGGTGGTGGGGATGGATCCTGCTGTGTCACCGACCTTCAGCTCTGGCCCTGTTAAACTGCACTCCTTCAGAACGGCAGGAAATTGGGAATTTTTTCCCTGTAAACCTTCTGCCAGTGTGAGACTGCCCTGAGTTGCAGCTCCAGCAGATAATCACTGCCTCAAAGCAGAGGCTTATTTCAGGAGAGTGCTCAATAGCCCCGTGCAGAGGTGTCAGCTGTGCTTTGCTCCTCTCAGAGCAGCCCTGGGACAGCCAGCAGAGTTTGGGAGGCACAGTGTGGCCTTCGGAGTGGCTTTCCCAAGCTCCCGGTGCCTGCACTCCTGGAGGAGGATGGCTGGGTCTTTTCCTTGTGGTTTTTGGAGCTTTTTCAAGCACCGATCTCCTTCATTCTTTTGGAATTGAGTCTTTTGCTTTGGGATTTCAAAGTCCTGGGTCAAAGCGAACTTTTGGTGATGCAGAGATCTGAGCTGGGAGGTGTCAGCCAGGCAGGGATTGACCCCTGTGCTGGCACTGCAGGGGCACCTCCAGTCCTGGGGGCAGTCCTGGGCCCCTCAGGAAAAAACAGACCCTGAGGGGCTGGAGCGTGTCCAGGGAAGGGAACGGAGCTGGGAAGGGGCTGGAGCCCCAGGAGCAGCGGAGGGAGCTGGAAAGGGTCTCGGGGGGGACCTTGTGGCTCTGCACAACTCCCTGACAGGAGGGGGCAGCCGGGGGGGTCGGGCTCTGCTCCCAGGGAACAGGGACAGGAGGAGAGGGAACGGCCTCAGGCTGGGCCAGGGGAGGCTCAGGATGGACATCAGCAGGAATTTCTTCATGGGAAACATAGTCCAGGGTTGGTAGGCGCTGCCCAGGGAGGTTTGGAGTCCCCATCCCGGGAGGTGCCCAAGGAAGGCCTGGATGTGGCACTCAGTGCTCTGGGCTGGAGACAGGGTGGGGATCAGGCACAGCTTGGACTCAATGGCCATGGAGGTCTTTTCCAGCCTCAGGGATTCAGTGTCAGTGGGTTTTGTTCTGGACGTTTTGTCACTTGGGGATAGTCTGCAATCCCTGAAGGCTGCTCAGCACGCTTCTTAGAGTTTTTCAGAGTGTGCAGGTGGCACAGCTCCTGAAGGAGACACTTGTGCTTGTAGAAATTCAGCTGATCTGCTCTGCTGTCAAAAATAACAGAATTGCTCAGTTATGGACATAATTCATCCACGTCCAGGAGCCTGGAAAGACTGGATTTGTGTCTGGCACTGGTAAACTGGTAAACCACACCCAGAGCACCTGGATGTTGGAATGTGCCCTGGGAACAGACACAACAGCGTCCTGGCTCAGTGCTGAGAGCTCAGCTGAGTCCCTCCATGAGTTCTTTGAGTTTCAGAGAAAGGGCTTTTAAACTCTCAATTCCAGGATGGAGTGGAAATGCTTTAATGTTGGTTCCAAGGAGCTGAGCACAGTCTTGCCCCAGCCTCTGGAGCAATCAGGAGCTGTGACTTTGGCCATCTCTCCAGTTCCAAGTCCCTGTGTGCTCTATTAAATTCCAGTTGGCCTGTCAGGGTGAGCAATCACCACATGTTCCTCAGCCTGGTGTTACTGCCTGATAACACTCCATTCACCCCAAAGGTTGTTTAAAAGCTTAATTCACGTCTATAAAAGTGACACTTAATTTCAGTGAAGTTTGGCATGCTTCTAGGTCATCTAAAATTTATCATCTAGGGCAGGATCAACTAATACCCAGCCTTCAGATGAGATGTTCTTGTCTTTTAGTCGGGAGCTGAGCTGATTGCTGTGAATCTGCTTACAATTGAAGGAATCCTTTGCATATTAGACTGTGGAAATAATAAATAGATTGGTTTGTTCAGCTTTAGTGTCTGAAGGTACAAAGGGATGGGGAGCAGCAGGTCCATCAAAACACTGGATTGTTTGGAAGGTGCTGTATCCAAGTATCCACTTAGAGTTATTGCTCACGGGTCATAGCCCTTCAGAGAAGGGAGGGAGTGTGTTCACAGGCAGTCCTGGCATCCACAGCTCCAGGCTTGTGGCCATCAGGAGGATTGGATTCAAGCACCATTTGCCTTGGCAGAGCCACAGGGATGTTGTGGCAAAGCTAATGGAAGAGTGGAGCTGGCCTGAGCTTCCAGAAGGGAGGCTCAGCAGGAGCTGCAGTGTGGGAACAGGGCTGGGGACCTTCAGGCTGGCTTTGATCGCAGTTTTTCATGTGTTTAGTTTGAAACTTTGCAGTAGGGATGTGCCTGTCCCCTGTGCTGGCACTGCTGAGGTCACATCCCAGTCCTGGGGGCAGATTTGGGCCCTCACTACAGAGAGGACGTTGAGGGGCTGGAGCATGTCCAGGGAAGGGAACGGAGCTGGGAAGGGGCTGGAGCCCCAGGAGCGGCTGAGGGAGCTGGGAAGGGGCTCAGCCTGGAGACAAGGAGGCTCAGGGGGGACCTTGTGGCTCTGCTCAACTCCCTGACAGGAGGGGGCAGCCGGGGGGGTCGGGCTCTGCTCCCAGGGAACAGGGACAGGAGGAGAGGGAACGGCCTCGAGCTGGGCCAGGGGAGGGTCAGGTTGGATTTTGGGGAAATTTCTCGCTGAAAGGGTGCTCAGGCCTTAGCACAGCTGCCCAGGGCAGTGGTGGAGTCCCCATCCCTGGAGGGGTTTAACAGCTCCATGGATGTGGCACTTGGGGACAAGGGTCAGTGCTGGGGAATGGTTGGACTCAATGATCTCAGAGGGATTTCCCAGCTAGAACAGTTCTGTGATTCTGGGACACTCCCAGTTTCTTGCTTAACCTTTTGTCCTTTCTTGCAGCCCAAACTGCTCTGCTGCCTCCTTCCCAGCAGTGCAGCCAGTGCTGAAGAAAGGCTTTGCAGTGTTGCAGAGTCTGCACTCACCTGCAGCAGGGGTGTAACAAGTGTCCAGCCTTGGTCTCTGGTATTTTATCTCATTCCCAAGTGTCGGAGGCATGGCATGGCCAGCACCCAGTGCTGGGTGACCACACCTTCTCCCGGTTCCCCATATGGTGAAGGACCCTTTAGGAGTTCTGCACATCTCTGGTGGTCCCTCCTGTCACCACAGCTGGACTCCTGGCAGTGACAGAGATGCGTAACCCCCTTCCCATCCCCAGAGCTGGCTGGAGTTTGTTAGACTGTTTTGATGTTGAAATGTACAATTTTCTTGGCCTTTAAAGGAAGCTGTGGGTGCTCCACATGGTGGAAGTTGGTTTAAGGAGCTTAAGAGAAAATGCTGGAGCTCTGGAGCTTGGCACCTTGCTCAGTTTAGCTGCTTCCTCTCTTCCCTCAAACAACTCAGTAGCAGATCTGGGTGGGCATGTCCTATTCCCAATGTAATTTTTCTCCAAAACCCATTTGAAAGCAGCCATGTTACTGTTACTGACAAGTGATCTGAGAGGGAATAATCTTATGTGACTGCTGGTGCTGGATTTGGAGAAATGGGGAAAATGAGACTTGGGCTGTGCTGGGTGGCAGCAGCAGAGTGTGTCTTGGACAGCTGTATTAGAGGGAGGAGGAATGCAGCACTTTTTCAGCTCTCATCCACAAATCCTGTAAGGACACACATTTTAGCAGGGCAGGGAGGTCTTAGCTGAGATTAGACCTTGCTGGACAAGCTGTTTGCAAAGAAAAGCTGCAGAAAGAGGCAGGACAGAGCCAGGGCAGGGAGATGTCGGGTTCCAGCCACGTCCAGCTGTGTGTGTGTGGTTGTGTCCCTGGAACCTGCACCAGGATCTTCTGGGTCTCAGCCAGTCTGAGGTAAAGGTGTCCCCAAGAGTGCATGTGGCTGTGGGGACTGTCTTAGAAGGGCTGTCACAGAGTCCCAGAATGGTTTGGGCTGGAAGGGACCTTAAAGAGACAGGGCAGGGACACCTTCCACTGTCCCAGGCTGCTCCAAGCCCCGTCAAACTTGGCCTTGGGCACTTCCAGAGATCCAGAGGCAGCCACAGCTGCTCTGGGCACCCTGTGCCAGGGCCTCCCCACCCTCCCATGGAACAATTCCTTCCCAATATCCCAACTAACCCTACCCTCTGGCAGTGGTTAGCCATTTCCCTTGTCCTGTCCCTCCATCCCTTGTCCAAAGTCCCTCTCCAGCCTTCCTGCAGCAGAGGTCACTCTGCCTGTATATTCCAGTGTGAGGAGATGGATCAAACACCATCAGGTGGAGTGGGCAGAGGAGCCTGGGCAGGTCCCTGCTGGCTTTGAGGGGAAGGAGCAGAGCATTGTTTGATTCCCTGTTAGCCCTGTCTGTGTGCACACAGTTTAATTTCTGCCTGCTGCAGCTGGTGTGGCATCTGCTGTTCCTGTAATTCCTGGCTGGCTCGGTGTCCTTGCAGGTGTGGGGGACTTTGGGATGCAGTTGCTCTCGCTGGGACCTTGCTGTGCCAGAGCGGCTCAGGGACAAACGAGCAGGGCAGGGCAGTTGTGCTGCTGCTCCGTGGAGGAGCTGAAGGCCAGTTTGCTGAGCCGAAGGCTTTTTCCTTGTTAAGTGTGTGCTGGTTGGCAAGAAGAAGACTCGATAGCTGGAATTTGGTCTTTTTCCTTCCATTGAAAGTGTTAATAGCAGCAGCAGCCTGCAGTAGGCAGCTGAGATGTGCTGAATTTGGGGACAGCCAGGCCAGTGACGTATGAATGCCACTGTGAGGGACACAGTGAGGCGTCTCAAATCCCTCTTATTTTTATGCTGATTTTGAAGGGACTTTTAATCCTTCAGACATATTGGCCTCTAAGCACTTTTCTCAAAGAGGAATATAACCCCACTCGAGCAGTTTGGGTAATAATAGCACTTAGTGCTTAACGAAGGTTGTGCAATTAATCCTCCTGGACCCATTGGAATGCAGTTGTGTTGATCTTGGCTGGGAAATGGGGAGCTGATCTGAGCTCAGCTTTCCTTTGGGCATGGAGCAGCTCCCTCAGCAGCACCTGCCCCAGAACCAGTGGGGTGGAACTGGCGAAGCTCAGGTGAGGTTCAGGCTGAGCCCTGTTTGTGTTCCCCTCCTGTGCCCTCCCAGCTGCACTGGCAATCAGCTCCTGTACTCCAGGCTGGGACAGGGATCCTGGGTTCTGGGTAGGAGGCTGTTCTGGGGTCATGGCCTGGGGCCAGGGAGGTGCTTCTGGTTCCCTGTCCTGCTCCTTGGGGTCTGTGAGCTGTCTCACTGCCTGGGGTAGACAGGCTCTGCCATTCTGTCCATGCAGGAGGCTCCTGGGCACCCTGATTCAAACCAGACTCAGCAATATCAATAAAAGTCCCACTGAAAGAAACCATTTCCAGTAGGCTGAAGTCCCTGGGGGGCACTGCCATTGTTGGGGTGCCGCCTTGGGGCCAGTGAGGAAGAGCAGCATTGAGAGCATGGTGTTAATCATTCTGGGTACCACTTGGTATATTTTGTGTGTCAATTCTTGCAGGCTAAACTCATTTGTTTGATGATTTTTGCTTTGCTTTTAGGTTATAAACTCATTGGGAGCCATTCTGGGGTGAAGCTCTGCCGATGGACAAAGGTATGCTCCTTTTCCTTTTCTCACTTCATAAACAAAAACAAAGCTAGAGACCAGCTCAGGTATTCCAATTTCCTGATGAAATAGCATTTAAAAATGTGCTATTATTTGCACAAACCCAATTCCATCTTTCAAGCTGTAACCTTGCATTTCCAGCTATTAAAATCCCTCTGCAAAGAGTGAGAATACAGTTGTGGCACAAAGCTGGGAACATCCTTTTCTGGTTTTTGTTGTTATTCTGCTGTCTGCTAAAACCTCGCCTGCCAACTGAAATCCACGGCAGGGAAAAGTGGGGAGGTTGTATCCCTAGTGTGAGGCTGTGGAACAGGGGGAACACAGCCATTCCCACAGCTGAGCAGGCACTCGAGGCTGTTTGAACCCCCTGCTCTGGGGCTAGGTTGTGCCAGTCAGGGCTCCCCTGGTTATCAGCATTTATCACATCGGATTTCCACGGGCAGGTGTTGTTAATGATTTCACTGTTGTTAATGGTTGAACTCTCTGTGGGAGTGTGTGTGGATGTAGCTGTGTACAATACCTGTGTGTGTGAGCACCCCTGTGTGACACAGCCTCCTCCCAGCCCTGCACTTGTCTCTTGCAGGACCTGGAACTCAGTAGCTTTTCAAGCAGTTTCCAGACTTAAAAACATTCCCAGCAAAGGCACAGAGCCCTGGAGCACAAACTACAGCCTCATAAGGGCGGGTGTGGTTTCAGCTGTCCTTGCAGGTCCCTCTGGAGCTCACAGGTGGAGAGTTGTCTCTATTGTTGTACATTTGGGGAGCAGCATTGATCAGAGACTCACTCAGGATGGAAAAGCCCTCTGAGATCACCGAGTCCAACCATCCCCAGCACTGCCAGGGCCACCACTGCCCCGTGTCCCCAAGTGCCACATCCACAGGGCTGTTAAACCCCTCCAGGGCTGGGGACTCCACCACTGCCCTGGCCAGCTGTGCCAGGGCTGGACAGCCCTTTCCAGGAAGGAATTTTCCAACCTGAGCTCCCCTGGCCCAGCCTGAGGCCGTTCCCTCTCCTCCTGTCCCTGTTCCCTGGGAGCAGAGCCCGACCCCCCCGGCTGCCCCCTCCTGTCAGGGAGTTGTGCAGAGCCAGAAATGCCGCCTGAGCCTCCTTTTCTCCAGGCTGAGCCCCTTCCCAGCTCCCTCAGCTGCTCCTGGGGCTCCAGCCCCTTCACCCACCATGATGCAACATCCTGCACCCTTGAGCATTCCTGGATGAGAACCTCTGGAATCAGTGCCTCGTTAACATGCCAGCACATCTCTAATTCCTGTGCTGTGGCAGTGATCAGTCCTTGCTCGCTGAGCTCTCCTTTGCTGCATTATTAACTTTGTTTATTTTTGAAAGAGCCCTTCGGATGCCGTCCCAGAGTGGGCTGCAGAGAGTTTTCACTGCAGTGCCTGGTGTCAATGAACTGTTCCAGGAGCCTTGTTCTCCTGAGCAGCATAGAGAGCCCACCCTGGGCTGTCAGGAGTGCTGTGGGATGCACTGATCCCACTGCTGCTCTGCTGGTCACTCTTACACCCATTTCTCTCTTCTGTCATTTTTAGTGTCAGACATGATGACGAAATGTTTAAAGAAAAACTTGCCAAACTTCGATGTTGTGACTGTGAAAGCCAGAGAACCTATTTTTATGAAAGACCCAGACTTTAATGCAGTACTGTAAAGCCATTTCACAAAATAAATAGCAGCTCTGTGTGCTTAGATGGGCCCACACTATTTTTAGCTTAAGCAGGAATTGAATGTAAAGTCTTCTAATAAATTGAGCTGAAATTGGTTCCAGGCAGTGGCTTTGCCTCAGGTTCACGCCAGTGTGTGAGAGTCTTCAGGAGCCTTTGTGGAGATTTGTATCAGAGGAAAGCAGGAGCAGGGCTGGCAGGATCAGTATTAAGTAGAGTTTCATAGGGATATCTCAGATGGAAAAGATTGGCTTCTGTCAAATTCCAGAAAAAAGCAGAAACCCTGTATGTTTGAGGAAGAGTCTGTTTATTTGCCTTAGGAAAAGCCAAATATAACTTGCTCTCCTGAATTTGTGAATCTCCTGAAGTTTATCATTTGAAGAATGAGTAGAATAAACAGCATTTTCCCTGTCGTTTAATCTTCTACCTGTACAACCAGTTAGGGCTTAGCTGTAGCTTTTTCCCTGCTGCTCCTTTCTGTTGGATCACCAGGACTCTCCAGGAAGAGGAAGGCAGATAAAAAGCTGCCGTGTTATATTTGAGATTTTCTCTTGAGAGTAGTAAAGTTTCTTTCTCATTTTTTATTGTTATTTAACTGAGCTAATTAAAGACAGCCTTTTCTGCAAGCAGCTTGCATGATAAATAGGAGTTGAATCCTGTTGGGAAGGCTGCTGTGGCTGTGCTGGGAAGGGAAGTGCAGCATCCTGCTGGAGCCACTGCTGTCTGTGAATGAGGGTTTATAAGGTTAGGGCATTTATTTAATTTAGTGCTGCAAGAAATACTCTGCCAGATAAATTAAAAGGATGGAGTGTTCAGTAGGACAGCCTTGAAATGGATCGTTGTTACTCCTGAGTGAGCTTTTCCAGGAGCACTTCCTGCAGCTCAAGAGGCTTCACATGCTCTTCGTGGGCTGAGTCTGAAAAGCTCCAGGAGAGCACATCATTGTGCTGGAATCTGCCAGAGAAGGGATTGAGTAGCTTAAAGTTCTTTCTCCTCTAACACAGTGGTGAGTTTGACCTTCTAAATGCAGTCTGGCTGCAAGGGTGCATGTAAAGAGTCACATTTTATAGTGAGCTGGGAACTTCTTGGGGCAGGTGGCACTGGTGTCCACTGGGCCTTGCTGGACTTGGAACTGAAGTCACAGGTGGCTGAAGGGAGCAGATCCATGGCTGTCCCTCAGTTTGGCTGCAGATGGGGAGTTTGAACTCTCCTGATGCGTGTGCGTGTGTGTGTTGCCCTGCCCTCAGTTTGGTCCCAGAAGGATTTTTAACTCTGCATGTGTGTGGGTGGGTGTGTATGGGTGTGGGTGGGTGTGGGTATGTGTGTGTG
>VWPU01008937.1:0-120558 GCA_013398955.1 Callaeas wilsoni
GGAGGAGGGTGGGGAGGAGGGGGAAGGGGTGGGAGGGCTGAGTTCCTGGCTGGGGTTAAATCCCAAGCCAAGCCTTCAGCTCCTTCATTTCTGAACCCCCTTTTATCGGCACCCATTTCCCACCCATCAGGTCCAGCGTTTTGTGGCTGAGCAAACCCAGCTGTGCTGAAAGCCCTCACGCCATTAATCCAGCCTCAGTCCCCTCATAGATGTTTCTGTGACCGTCTGCGATTTTGGGGTCGCGGAGCCCACGGAAGAGGAATCGTGTTCACCTGCAGGGGTTGCTTGGGCTGGAGAACCAACACCACATTCCCGCTGCCACGGTGAACTGCGATGTCTCAGCTCTGTCCCAGCCAGCTCAGGGGAGCCAGACTGGTGTCCCCAAACAAGGGATGGTGCCCCTCTGTCAGGACAGGAGCTGCTCCTGGTCCCCGATCCACGATCCACGGGAGCTGTAAGTGCCCCTTGGCCCTGGCACAAATGGCTCATTTGACTTTGAACTCCGAGTGCTGACGCGCTGGCTGGGCTTGGAATTGGGGTTTAAATCAAGGAGCTTCCCTCCAGGGAGCGGGGGGAGAAGGAGACAATTAGATTTGAGCCCTGAAGTTTTACAAGTCTAATAAATTTCCTGGTAGCCTGCGGCTACTGGGGAGAGCCGGGACGGAGCCCTTTGTGAAGGAAAGGCGGAATTTCTCCAGGCAGGAAGCCACAGAGGCACCACACAGCTCTGTCTGTCGGGGGGTGACTTGTCTGACCCCCCAGTGCCACCCCGGGCTGGGGCTGAGAGGTGGGGATGGAGACACCGTGTCCCTCAGGAGTGACAGTCCTGCATCCCGCTCTGCCCGTTCCCAGCCGCCTCAGGCCGCTCCGTGGCAGAGGAGAAGAGGAAGGTCAGAGCCAGCAGAGTGGAGGGAAGCAGCTGCTGGACACAGCGGGGGAAAAAAGCAGCTTCCTAATTGTGCCTCACTGCTGGAAAATGGTCATGGCAGGGAGGTGACAAGGTGTTGGCACCAGCACGGGGGACGCAGGGACAGGGCAGGGCAGCCTGGGAGAGGAAGCAGGATCACCCCCAAGCTCCTACAGCCCTGGGGAGAGCAGCCTGGCCTGCGGCTGCTCCTTATCCTGCCAGAGCTGCTCTTCTTCCAGCCAGGACCTGACACTTCTCTTCAACAATGCTAATGGAGGAGGATGGAGAAGGAAGCTCCTTTCTCCAGGAAATGCAGCTTCCCAGAGCCCCTGCAGCAAAGGCTGCGCTGCCGCTGCCAAGGCTGCTCCCACCTGGGCTGGTTTCTATCTCCTCCCACGGGCAGGTGAGAAGGAGAGAGGGAGCAGCTGGATGAGCTGCTGCTCTGGGCTGATCCCGAGGGAAGCACATACCTGGCATGGCCACCTGCCTACGCCTGCCTGGACTCTGTGGGGGCTGCGAGGCAGCACCTCCCGGGCCCCCACTCTGTGCCACGGAATCATGGAATGCTTTGGATTGGAAGGTTAAAGCCCATCCAGTGCCACCCCCTGCCATGGGCAGGGACACCTTCCACTATCCCAGGGTGTTCCAACCTGGCCTTGAACATGTCCAGCAATGGGGCAGCCACAGCTGCTCTGGGCACTCTGTGCCAGGGCCTCCCCACCCTCACAGGGAGGAATTTCCTCCTAATATCCCATCTAACCCTGCCCTCTGGCAGTGGGAAGCCATTCCCCAGCTGGCAAAGCACAGGAGGGGCTGAGGCAGAGACATAACCCAGCGAGGAGGGGTCCGGGTAAAAGTGAAGTGCCTGTGGCTCCCTGGGAATTCTCCTCCTGTGCTGCCTCACCACAGGGCTGGTGTCCCCTGTCCCTGCCCTGGCACTGCCAGCTGCAGCTGTCCCACTGCCAGGATGTCTCTGGAGAGGAGCAGAAGTGCCACTCCCAGCTGATCCCTTTCTCCATGCTCTGGAGAATCCTTCCGTTGCTGCCCAAAGGGAAGCAGCTCCTCGGCTCCATCCCCGCTCCTGTGGCCGCCTCTGGTGTTTGTTTAACATCCTCTTACTGTAAATTACATATTCCTCTGACACGATGTAAAATATGTTTTATGCTCTCATTTTCCCCTTGTCTTCCCACTAAACCTTTTCCAATTTGTGCTGGATACGCTGTGCCGGGATTAGCTGAGCTGTGTTTAAGCAGCCAGTCAAGCCTCAAGCGTCGCTCATAAAACCTGGAGGTCTCTGCGAGTCCCTCGCACTTGTCGCCAGTGACCATAAATCCCCCTTTCCTGGGGATCTGTCTCTCCCTCCCCTTTTCTTTCCTCTCACCCACTCCAGGCAGGTGAGGGATGTGGAGTGTGGTGTGGGGGGAGCTCGGCAGCGCACGGAGCAGGATGGGGTGGGCTCCAGCAAGGACCCGTCCCCAGCTCACCGGGGAGGGGGGCAAGGCTCAGGGCCCATCTCCCCATGGTTTTCCAGGCTGGCAGCCCAGGTGGATTTGGGGGTGCCTTAAGGCATCAATGAGGAGCTGAAACATCTCCCACCACATCCCATCAGGATGGGAGCCGTGAGATTCCAAGAGAGACTCAGTGATGCAACACTGAGGTCATCCGGTTTGGGGACAAAGTTTGGGGGAGACCTGGCAGAGCCTGGAAGCAGCCCCACATTGCAGAGGGCAGAGGGTGGGGGGGTAGCAAGGGGCTGTGGCATGGGCTGGCCACTGTCCCCTGTGCCACGTGCCAGTGGCAGCATGCAGGTCACTGGGCACAGGCTGGTCCTGGTGGCGGTGGGGAGGAGACAGCTGGGCTGGGGACTTTTCCTCCTTTAAAGCAAATATTTCCTGGCAGGGGCTTTGCAAACCCCTCAACCCAGGCTGAATTCCTGCCTTTATCTCCAAACAGGGATTTCACTCCGGACGAACTCACAGCACCAGCTCCAAGGCTGGGCTGAGGCTGCCTGAGCTTTCCCCACTTGTGTTTCGTCTTGTGTTTTTGGATGGAAACGAAAGTGTTGGAGCATTGACAGGGAACAGCGTATCCTGAACAAGCAGAGCCTGGGCTGGGTCCAAACGCTCCGGCCAGGATGAGGGGGAACAGACACGGCCCCTCACACAAGAGGGTCCCTTTTCCTGGGGGTGGCCAACCTGGAGCTGAAGGGACACCAGCAGAGCTGCCAGCAGGTCCTGCCTTCCTTGACATGGGCTTTAAGATCCTTCCAACCCAAACCATTCTGGAATTCTCGTGGTCTTCAACAAGAAATCTACTGAAGCCATAAGGACTTAGGGAAGTCCTGCATAGGAGATATCTCTATATATGGAGATATTTATAGAGATTTAGATATTTATTTATATAAATGGGAAACGAGACCCCTCGTTTTCACCTGGAGTGGGGTTGGATCCTGCTACAGTGTAAAAAAGCAGGAAAAAGGGCTGGCACCGTCCATAGGAGGAGGATTGGGCCAGACGGCTGCGGGCTTTGCTCCTTCCAGGCGGGTTTGGGATTTTCTCCTCCTTTTCTTCCCAAAGGTGGGTGCGGGTGGGGAAGGAGCAGGTTGTGCGAATGCTCCTGGGCAGCTTTACCTGGCGTTGCCCCAGAACGCAGAGCGAGGGGTGCGGGCAGCGGAGTGTGGGCAGCTTCTCCCGGGCTCTTCCCGCCGGGAGCGGCAGCCAGGGATCATCCACCATCTCTCCAGCCCCTCGAGGAGGACACAGGGTAGAGATCAGGGGCTGCTGCCCCCGGGTAAACCTCCCGGGATGCCCCTTGGGCATCCCCGTCCATCCCCGGGAATGAAGGGACCAACACCCCGGGAGCTGGGAGCAGAGGGCAGCCGGGAATGAGGAAGCCTTATCACCTTTTCCTTTTCATTTTCCAAGTGCTCCATAAATAAAAAAAAAAAAGCCAACAAAAAAAAACTTGTCCCGGGGACATGTGTAACTAATTAAATGGTACAGGGAGAAGAAAAACACGGCTTTTTAAAGAGCCTTTGAATTATGGCTGGAGGTGAAGGAGGCGGCAGGCTCAAGGGATAATTAATCACCAGAGGTGAGATGGCCCGGCTCCCTGTGCCAGCGCTCCCTCCCGGCTGTCAGAGCTCATGGCCCCAGCACTGGGAGCGGCCCTGGAGCTGGCACGGGGAGCTGGGGGGGCTGCAGAGCCCTGGGAAGAGCCAGGAGCCTGCGGAGCTCAGGGCTCTGCACCTCCACTGCATCGGAAGGATCCTTCCCAAAGAGCTCCGTGGAGGCTCCCATGGAGTGCATCCATCTCTTCCCGCGTTCCCCTCCACTCAACCCGTCAGGGTCATCCAAATTCCCTCCGTGTCCCCTCAGCAGCACGGGGAGCCAAATATCCAGGTTCTGCTGCTGCATCCCTCTGTTGGAGCATGTCCTTTTAAAAGCATCCCAAAAGCAGGAATGGGTCAGGTAAAGAGCCTGAGAAGTCTCTGAAGGGAGAGGAGATGTTGCGGTATCTCTGAGCTCACCCCACCAGGGAGATTCCCAGCTCCTGCCTGGGCTGAGGAAGCTGTGGAGGTGGCGCTGCTGGGTGCTGCCCCAGGTTCGAGGTATCTTGGGTGGATACCTGGAGCAAGGAGGATTCATCGCTCCGACCCCCTGACGTCCCACTCTGGCTACTGCCTCTGGAGTGGAGAAGCCTCCTGGTCTGATCCAACGCTTTATGGGATCCTGGCACAGCGCTGGAATCCTGGGAGAGCCTGGGAGGGAGTGGCTGGGCAAGACAAGAGGTCCCCAGCTTGGGAACAGCCTGCAGCCTTCTGCTCCCCAGCAGGGAAGGGCATCATCCACTCGATCCTCTCCAACATTTCCTTCCCCCCCATCCAACGTCCTCTGCACAGAGCCGGGGTGGGAGCAGCAGCCTGGGTGCTCCAAGGAAAAGGACATCAGGGGCAGGGTGGGTATGATCAGCTCAGAGGAGGCATTTTTGAGAGGTGATCAAACACTTTCCAATGGAATGCTGGAGTCAGGAAATGCTGATTCCACACACTAGAAGGGCTTTGTGGAAACATTTATATTTCATCGACGTGTTTGGTGAATAATTATGAAAACACTGCGAGGTCCAGGGGTCCCAGTTCAGTTTTTAACATTTTTCCTCTGAGTTGGAACATCAAAATCAAACCAAAACGCTTCAAAAAACACTTCCAAGCTCTGTGAGTGAGATTTTTTTAAAGACAATTCCTTTATTTATTAAATCCCAGTTTTTCCAGTTTTATGTTCAGGTGTAATTTGAAGATTTGAACTCCTCCCTCTCCCAGGGATTGAATAAAGAGGTGTCAGGGCTCCCTGGCTTCACCTTTGCTGTGAACCTGACCCTGAGTCCGCCGAGACGTGGGAATGCCAACAGGCTGTGGCCTGGTGTGTTTGAGCAACAGCTGGGTCAGGGTCTGCAGTGTCACATCCTGCATTGATTGTCCTGTCCCCTCCTGGCTCCGTCCCTCTCTGCTGGCTTTGACCCCTCTCCCAGCGGGATGTGTCCCTGTGCCGAGGCAGCACTCCCTGCCCAGCAGGTTGGGGCTTTCCCCAGCTTAGCCCTGTGTCCCGGGGGACTGACACTGGGGGGACATTTGGTGACCATGTCCCGGCTGTCACCTCGTGTTCCTGCAGCTCTCGGAGCAGCAGCGAGCAGGGCTGGAACTCTGGACCTTTCCAAATAACATTTTGCTCACCTGATGTGAGATGTGAGCAACCGGCACCTGGCTGGCCCTCCCAGCCAGCCTGAACAACCATTTCCATCCCTGCCTGGAGTAACTGATGTCCTATTTTCCCTTCATTCATATGCAGGTGGCATGGGAATGCTGGAGCTGGCATCGGGATGGCACAGGGCTGTCCCTGCACCCCTCGCTGCTGGCCACCGAGCCCAGCCCGCAGCACTGGTTTTACTGGAGCTTTGCTGGTTTTCCTGTGCCCCAGTGGCACCCCCAGAGCTGTGCGGGGTTTGTGGTGCGGGGGCCAATCCCGCAGCTGCTCCATCCCACAGGGATGGATCCCCAAACCTGCTTTAACATTCCGCTCAGCCACACGGAGCAGGAGCTGTCTGCCAGCCCGCGGGGGGATTGTCTGAGCACTCCTGGTCCTTGTCACAGGCACGGGCAAGGTGGTGTCTGTGTGGCCGGGTGGGGTGGGCTCTCCAAGGGGTGGGGACACCAGTGGAGCAGGGACCCCACTGCCCGGACAGCCCCAGGGGGGCCCAGCCACTGCACAGGTCCTTGCTCACCTCCAGCTGCTGGGCCAGACTGGCGAGTTCCCCGCATCCGAGGGGACAGAGACAGGAGCTGCTGGTGCCAGCTCCGTGTCCCACCAGCTCTGTGGGTCGGGTCATCCCTTGGAGAAGTCCCCTTGGGCAGACGTGCTGCCCACAGCCAGGCTGGATGGAGCAGGGATGAGCCACAGCGTGTGGCAGAACGAGGTCCCTGGAGACCCTTCCCCTCTGCCCCCAGGGGACAGTGGTGATGGATCTGTTCGGATTGGAAGAGTGGAGGAGGCCAGGTGGGACAGGGCTGGTCCAGTGGAAGGTGGACCCATTGCAGGGTGTGAAACTGGATGATCCCTAAGACCCCTTTCAATCCAAATTTTTCCATGAATTTATGACACTGGGGAGGTCCCCACGCAGCTGTAGATCAATGACGTGAGACAGAGACACTGGTGGCAGTGGCAGCCCCAGAGCAGCACCTCAGGAGAAGGCAGGGAGGGACACAAGGACGAGCAGCCTGGATGCTGCAGGGTCCCTGTGCCATTCCTAACCCCTGCCTGGAGAAAATGTTTGGCCAAGAGCTTTATTTCTGCTTGATCTCTGTCTGTGTGCAGGTCCCGAGGCTGGCTCGGCACCAGGCAGGTCCGACTGTGCCCTGGGCTGGCCACGGCAGGCTCCGGGCAGGTCCAGGTGTTCCCTGGGCTGGCCACGGCAGGGTCCGGGCAGGTGCGGGTGTTCCCTGGGCTGGCCACGGCAGGGTCCGGGCGGGTCCGGGTGTGCAGGGCCCGGGGCAGGCTCGGCTCCGGGCAGGTCCGAGTGTGCCCTGGGCTGGCCACGGCAGGATCTGGGCAGGTCCCTGTGTGCCCTGGGCTGGCCACGGCAGGGTCCGGGCAGGTCCAGGTGTGCCCTGGGCTGGCCACGGCAGGGTCCGGGCAGGTCCCTGTGTGCCCTGGGCTGGCCACAGCAGGATCTGGGCAGGTCCAGGTGTGCCCTGGGCTGGCCACGGCAGGGTCCGGGCAGGTCTGTGTGTGCCCTGGGCTGGCCACAGCAGGTCCAGCAGCCCCGGGCCCATCCTGCTGCCTCTTGCACAGCTCTGAGTCACAGCCAGCGGTGGAGCAAGAAGGGCAAGGCTCGTGTTGAGTCAAAACAAAGGAAAAAACTTTTCCAGCTGCTGGCGAAGGGAGGTGTTTGCTCCCGAGGTGCCAAGGGAGCTCCCGGAGCTGCAGAGTCTGTATGGGCATGGCGTTCATGCTTGGACATGGAGTAAAGTGTGTCTGTCATGGGGCCCAGCTGTGCCCTGCCATGGATTTTCCATGTTTTCCTCCTCCTCCCAGCTCTCAGCAGGCAAAGGGTGTCCCTCAGATCCCTGTGTCACAGCAGACCAAAGGAAGGGACCCCTAGCTCACCCTCCTCCTCCCCACCCCGACCAGGGGACCATAAATGAGACTCCCAGGAGAAAGGGAAATGGAATATGAGCTCTGAGATTCTCAGGCACCTCCTGCCAAAGCTCCTGGAGCATCCCCGAGAAATGGTCTGTATTCCCTCTGAACTTCCTGCAGCTTCTTGAGGCTCCTCTCCTGGGAGCATGAATTTATTTGATGCAATTTAATTTTGGGGTGGTTTTTAAGTAATTAAAAGAGACGATGGAAGAAAAGGCATAAAATTAAAGGAAGGATTAGCAGGTCTGTGAGGGAATTCCCCAGGGAGAATGTAGCCCAGTGCAATTGGTTTAAAACCTTCTCCAGGCACAAGTGGCTCTGCAGAACCAGGGGTGGAAGAGTTTGTCTGAGACATCAGGCACAAGGCACTGCCAGAGCTCCATGCTGCTCTCCTTCAGTGGGAAAGGGAGAAAATCCTGCCTGCAGGAAAGATGCCAGGACTTGCCTGGACTCCCTGTGGAGCTGAGGAGCAGGGATGGGAGCTGAAGAGCAGAGATGGGAGCTGAGACAGCAGTCCCGGTGGGCAGCAGGTCACTGTGCACGGTGAGGTTGGCTGCTCTGGTGGAATTCGGCAGGGCTGCCCGGGAACAGCGGAGTCTCCCCGCTTGGCCAAGTGTCTGGGATGTGCCTTGATGGAAATCAGTGCCAGGATGGCTCAGACAAGTTGTGCTGGGGTCACTGCACAGTCCAGGGCAGTCCCTTGCCCAGGGCTGTGTGCTGAGGAAGCAGAAGTGCCTGGCTGAGCTCCAGGAGCAGATAAGGTCTTTGGTTATAGGATAACCGGATTAACCAGGCTGTGTGGGGGCAACAGCTCCCAGCTGCTCAGCCAGAGTTGTGGGGCTGATCTGCCCCTTGGCCTGCAATGATAAAGCAGCAGGTTCCACCTGGAGCAAAAGGAAAGGTAGGAAAACCTGGCTGCAATGGCAGGAGCAGCACAGGCACCCAGGGATCCGGCTGACAGCTTCTGTGACAGCTCCCAGAGAGCTGGGGTTGGTACACGACCCATTCCATGCCATCCCATCCTCTCTCCCTGTCCCTGCTGAGCTGCTGGGATCACATGGAGCTCCTGAGGCACCAGCTGGGCCACCCTTTGGAAGCCCCAGGCAGCAGCAGTCCAGGTGGGAGGGTGCAATGAAGCATCTACAGCCGCACTGACGTCAATTCAGCTCTAACCCCAACCTTCCCCCCTTCCTGCTCCTCCTCCTCCTGCTCAGTCCTCCACTCCAACCTCAGTCACCAGCTTTCCCTGGCTGCTTCCCAGGCTTTGTCCCACCTCAGAGCTACCCCAGCCTTTGCAGTGGGAGCTGCCACATCTCCCTGGAGGAAGCACAGGGCTGGGAATTGGTGGCCCAAGTGACCCAGCTGGTTTCACTGCTGGCCCTGGATAAGGCATTGAAAGCCTTTGGCTCAGCTCATCCCAAATCCTGGAAGCAGAACGACAGATTGGACATGACTGACAAGTTAATGCTTGGAGCCTGCTTGGGAGGCACCGTTCACAGGAGTTACCTGAAGGACAAGGCTGGGAAAAGACTTTTCTGACTCACAACAAGTGAATCTGGGACAAGGAGAGCACCCAAAACTTCCTACAGCCATTACAGCTTCCCTGGGATTAGCTGGAGAGGGAGAGCCCTCTCAGCCTGGGAATGAGCAGTTCCTTTGCTAAATTAAAGGACTAAGCAAGAAACCAATGTTTTGGGGTGTAGCTTCTCTCTTGGCTGTAGGTGGTACTTCCCCTGCTCATTCCCTGTGCCCAGGGTGAGGTGAGTGGGATGAGCTCCCAGCTCCCGGGGAGCTGCCGATCCCTCCTGTGTGGAGGAAGGGCTGAAGGTCACCTCCTTCCCCAAGACGGACGAGCATCCTGCACGCCGGGGAAGTGCCTGCTCCCAGCACATGATCCAGACAGCACAGCTCCCTCTCCTCTTGACATCCATACCTGGGCATCCATCAGGATCTTCACTGGGAGCCTCTTTGTCCAAGCCATCCCTGTCTCCACAGGCTTTACCATGAAGCTTCCCAGGGGGGTTGATTTAAATGAGGCCAACTTCAGAGCCCAGGGAGCCAGGCTGGGCTCAAACCCACAGCCAAATCCTTTCCTCCAAAGAGGCAGCAACTTTTGCACAGTCCTTCAAAGCTCCTCCAGAGGACATGGCAGCTGTGTGTCCACCCTCCTGCCCCAGACTTTTGGATATCCTTCATCCCACTGGATTTATACTCCTGGTCTTCCTGTTGCTCCAGGCTCGCTGCATCCAGGACTCAACCAGTTTGTCCTAACTTTGGCTTTGACAGTGGAACAATCCCTCACTCCACGGGAGACGCTGCCATGTGGAAAACAGGCATTTCCATCCTCCAGACCACGGGATGCAGAGGAATGGACTCCTGGAGATGGAAGAGGTGTGACGGGATGGGCAGAGACACAGTGCTGGCTCGGCTGGTCCCTGCTCCGTCACGTCCCGCTCGGTTTTCCCGGTGGGTTCCCCCTCCCAGCCTCCCGGGGTGTTTTCCTTGCACTGAAGCCGTCTCCACTTTCCCCACAATACGAACTGAGGCGACCACACAAACCAGAGGCTGGGAGTGGGAGCGGCTCCGAGTGCACCGGGCAAATCTGATCCTGCCAGATTAGGGAAGGCTTTAACGAGGCTTTGAGCCCTTGCCTGGCTCTGGGGTTTATGTATGGCCACAGTCACCGCTCCAAGAGTGCCACTGCCATCCATCAGCTCCAGCGCCTGGCACCCGGCCAGGCACCGGGAATTTTGTGCTGAGTGATATCAGAAGCCGAAACGAGCCCCACATACTTTGGGTAATTCCCAGAGGCCGTAAAACACCTCGGCCGTCTCCCATCCAACATTTATGTGTTTGGCATTAAACTTCCCCAAATTAGTGCTAAGTGCATTAAAGTTGTAAAACTACCCGGAGTAAAACCCCATTAAATTCTCAAACGGGCGGATGCGGTGCACCCCCAAACCCCCGGAATTCAGGTTGAAATCCAGGAGCCCCGTGAAGCCCAGGGCTTGTGCCGGGAGCAGCCGGGAATGCCGTGGTGGAAGGGATGAGCCATCCCACCACCAGCTCCCAGAGCAGCTTTTTCCCAACAGGGGATTCCTTTGAGACGTCAGATGTTGCAACTCTATTAATACTCGCTGGAGCGTCGGATGCAGACAAGACAGGCTGGGGAGACAGGAGGGGAGGACAGAGGAAACATCCAGGCTTGGATTGGTGTCCCCGGCATGTCCGGGGACAGCGGGGTGGCAGAGAGCCGCAGGGGCTGAGGGCTGGCCTGAGCTCCGCTATTGTTGGGCTGCAGGAACCTTGGTCCTGCCCCAGCTGCTCAGGATGGAGCTGCTGCCACATTCCAGGAGGAGCCCAGAGGGCTGCCAGCATTTTGGCAGGAAGTTTTGCATGGATCCTCTGCCCCCAGCTTGGGTTGGAGACCCCCTCGGGAAGGCTGGGGGACCTGGGAAAGCCAAACCACAGTCCCCAGAGTTCCCCAGACACTCCAGGCTTTCTCTGTCCCCCCAAACTCCATGCCAGCCCCAAACTCCGTGTGCCACCGGGAAGCTGGCACGGAGCCTGTGCTATTCATTCCATCCCCTCTCCTCTGGCAGCCCTGTGTGTGTTTGGTGTTTACATCCCGGATCCCTGGATACTGCCGACCACACTCGTGGTGCTTCCCGTCACTGGCTGACATCTTCCTCCCGATGCCGCTTCCACGGGCAGGAAGCGGCTTGGCTCCTGCAATTCCTCCTGTGCCAGACTGTCCATGTGACCCCAGAGATGGCAAGGACACGGCACCGAGTCTGGGAAGGGAAATATCCCACAGAATGCCTGCAGAAGGGGGGATGGAGATGGAAGGCAGGGAAATTGCCCTGATTGCCCTGGGTGAAACCAGCTCACCACAGGCAGGAGCTGCCCACGGAGTGAGGGAAGGTCATATCCTTGTGTTTGCTTTTCCCACGTGTTCCCAGAAAGGTGGGGATCTCTTCCCAGCTTGCTTCTGGCTGACGTGATCCAGGAATTGTGCAAATAGCCATAAAATCCCACAATCTGAGGAGGAAATAGCTCTGCCTCCCTGGTGACTTTTCCTAAGGGAGGGAATTATCAGCTTGGCCTCCAGCTGAAGGGAAGCACTGCAAGGGTCAGGGACAGGGGTTTGGATTCTTCGATCCAAGTCAAACTCCAAAGGCTCTGTCCCATTCCTTCTGCTGTGCTCCTGCCTCCACTGCACATTCCACACCTCCCACCATTTCCAGAGGCCCACACAGAGCTCAGCTTGGTGAAGAGGCTTCCCAATTTCATCTCATCCATCCCATTCCACCTGATCTCACCCCCTCCCATCTCACCCCATCCCATCCCACCCTGTTCTATCCCACTCCATTCCGTCCTTCCCATCCCATCTCACCCCACCCCATCTCATCCTTCCCACCCCATCCTATGCCCTTTCCTGTTACCATTTTCCACTCTGGACCATCTCTCCCTCGCCCTGCTCCAGAGGCAGGAGTAGGATGCAGGTCCAGGTCCGTGAGGACTCTTGGCCGTTACATCCCATTCCTGCTCTCCAAGGTACCTGTCCAGTTTTATTACTGTCCCTTCCCAATGCTTTGGAAATCTTCCCAAGATGTACTTACGGAATTACTGTTCCTGCTCTGAAGAGAAAAGAGCCAAATCCTTGTTTTAATTCCTTCCCGTTAACATCTGAAAGGGGGATTATCCTCCCCACAAAGGGCCAGGGTTACCCTGGGTTTGGGTAATGCTGTTTTCACTCATTTAAAATTGAATCTTATTAAGTCTTTCCCTCCCTGTGTCTCCTCCTCCAGTTCTTTCCACCCCTCCATCCCATCTCTGGGCAAACAGAAGGTCCTGGGGTGCGTATGGAATGGAGGGAGCTGCCACCGCTGATCCAAAGAGAATTTCAGCATCAACAGGAGAAGAATTTGTCGAATCCTCAGGTCAGGGTTGGAGAACTGAGCCCAGAAAGGATTTGTGGTGCCCTCACTATTTCAGTGCCAATTCCAGCAGTGCCGATGGGATCCAGCCTTCATCCGGGCAGGACAAAGATGGGAGCATGTCAAGAACAGATTTCCCCACAGTCAGGAACAGCTGCACAATCAACTTCAGGACACAAAAAGCAGGGGGAAGCAGGAACAAAATTCCAGCTCCAAAAAGCTTCCAGCACGTTGGAGTGGCTGCCGACATCTCCCACCCTGAATCCCTCCATCCCTCTGGCACGGAGCGCGGAGCCTACAAAGCTTCCTGATCAACGGTGTTGTTCTTTTTGAGCAGCCACGCTATTTATAAATGGTTGGTAAAATATTTATGTTAGGAGCCACTTTGCCTTGCTGCCTTAAAAAATTAATACGACATTAACTGGGCTCCAAACATTTTGGGTTTTCAAAATCGAGCTGAAAATTAAACAATCCTTGGATCTGGGGTGGGAGCAGCATGGCAGCAGGAGGATTTATCACATGGAAAAGCAACGGGGCCACCACTTCTCTGCCAAAGCCATCAGAATTCAGGGGTATTTTTATGCCTTGAGTAAATATTCCCCTTTCATTTTTTTGAAACCCTTTAAAATAAGGAATAAAAATAAAACCTGGTCGTTAAGGACAATCAAAGCCAAGCCGAAGACGTTGATGTCATATTTAAAAAATACAGGAGGCTTCAAGATAAACTTCTACATTGGTCAAATATAGAAACTAATTAGACCTCCCCAGCCCCTACAAGGATTTCTCTGGAAGGTCCCTCTGGTTTTGTCCTCTTTAAAGAACTGCTGATGCTTCATGGAAAATACAGATAAACAATTTGTTCTCAGCCCAGCCTGGCTCTTCCCTTTTCCCTCTTTCTCTCTCTTTTATCCTCTCCTACAGAGCTCAGGAATGGAAGCAAAGGCCAAACTCATTTTGTGGGGTTGCTCTTAGGGGGTCATTCCTAGGCTGTCCCACCACAGTCATTCCCAGGCAGCTTCTCCATCCCCTCCTTCACCACCATCCCCAGATCAGGGAGTGCCAGCAGAAATGCGTAACACCGCAGGAAAAAACTGCTTTTTGCTCTCTTTTCCAGGCCCTCTCCAAGGCCCAGGAGTGTGGTGGTGCCAGAGGTCCACGGGCAGGTGGAGAAAGGGCAGAGTCAGAGGAGGAAGAGGAGGAGGAGGCTCTTGGATGGTTCCCTCCTGCCCTGGAGGCAAATCTTTCCCTTCAAGATGGGACACGCCGGAACCTGCAATAAATCCTGGAGTTGACTTTCCCAAAAGAGTCAGGAAGGGTGAGTGAGGAGACAGAGCTCTTACAATGGGGATGAATATCCAGTTGAGTAACCCTGGTTTGAGACACCCTAATTAAGCTCTTCCATCAATGCGAGCTGAGTCACTGGGAGAGCAGCAGCCTGAGTTTTCAGGAATAACCAGGGATTTGGGAGCCCAGCTGGAAGATGGCGCTTAGAAAACAATCAGCGCTGTGTTCTTGTCTTCCCAACCTCAAGAGGCTGGAAGAGATCTTGGGATGGGCACCCCAAAGATCCCCTCTGCTTTCAACTGCTGAGGAAACGCTCATGGCGAATCCAAGGAATGTTGTCATGGAGCAATTGTGCAAGAGCAGGCTTGTCCATTCAGTGCTGGCCCTGCCCATGGTTATAAAGCCGGAGGTGAAAGGGCTGGGATGGGCAAAAGGGGCTATAATAAACCTCAGGGAACACCACGGAGGAGAAGGCTGCCCCGAGTAGCAGGGATCAGCTGAACCGCCGTGGGAACCAACCAATTCCTTGGAGAGAAAGGAAGGTCAAAGAATGGAGAAGGTCAGGGTGGATTGTCATTCCATGGACGTGCTGAGGTCAAGGAAAGGGAAAAACAAGCCTGAGAAAGGCGTGGCAGCAGGGAAGGAGTCACCAGGCTCCCCTACTCCTCACATTCTTTGAATAGCTAAAATAACACCAACCAAATCCAAACTCAGCTGAAGACACTGATGTCATCCTCAGAAAGATTTTCCAGACCTGCATTTTTTATCCTAATAAAATAAAGGCAGCAATTAATTAAATCCCAGCAGGCCTTAAAAGGCATTTCTGTGGCCGGCG
The DNA here is from genome assembly GCA_013398955.1 of Callaeas wilsoni. NCBI lineage: Eukaryota > Metazoa > Chordata > Aves > Passeriformes > Callaeidae > Callaeas > Callaeas wilsoni. The sequence goes on from VWPU01008937.1 coordinate 14,659, forward strand.
TGTCTGGAGGCCAGGGGGTTGGTGTGCAATGGTTGTGACACACGGAGAGGGAACAGGATATTCCTGAAGGAGAAAGGAGATCACGGAGCTGCGGAAGGGCGAGCTCTGGGAAAGAGAGGTGAGAAACAGAGGGATGGCTGTGTCACACAGGAGGAGGGGAGCAAAGCATCATGGAATCATTCAGGTGGGAAAAGCCCTCTGAGACTGAGTCCAACTACTCCTCCAGCACTGCCAAGGCCACCATTAACCTATGTCCTCAAGTGCCACATCCACACATTTTTTGGACACTTCCAGGGATGATGATTCCACCACTGCCTTGTTCCAGGACTTGAGCACCCTTTCCATGAAGAAATTTCCTAACACCCAATGTAAATCTCCCCTGGCACAGTTTGAGGCCATTTCCTCTTATCCTGTCCCTTGTTCCCTGGGAGCAGAGCCCGACCCTACCTGGCTGCACCTCCTGTCAGGGAATTGTGCAGAGACAGAAGGTCCCCCCGAGCCTCCTTTGCTCCAGGTTGTAACCCCCCGAGAGAGACTGAGACCCCCCAGTGAGCAGGGGGACAACCAGCAAGGGACACCTCCCACTCCAGGTGTGCAAAGCCGGGGAGGCAGCCAAGGCGTCTCTTGTGCCACCCTTCCAACCACCCAACACTGGTCACGGCTGGGAGAAGATTTGAGTGGTTGGGCCACCCAAGGAAGCCCAGGAGGACGCGCTGGGGCCACCACCAGTGAGAGGACCTGTGGCATCTCCGCGAGGGTGGGTCTTGTCACATGCAACCCCCAGGTGTCCCCACACCTGCCCTCGGAAGGCAGCTCCAGCCTGGCAGAGGAGCAGCTCCGTGGGCCCGGCAGAGCAGAGGAGCCTGTGCCGAAATTGCCTCATTGACTCCATTGTTCAGCTGACTCCGTTGAAAATGGAGCATGTAATTGTTTCCCCGAATAGAGTCGAACACCATTAAACGTTGGGCTGAAGCTTTGCCATCCAGCAAATATTCCAGCTGGCTGGCGATCCTCTGGGATTGGCTCTGCATCACCATGGTTACGGACTGGCCATGGCTTTATTCCTATGGTTAATTAAAAAGCCCCTTTTCCGAGGTGGATGTGCCCAGGGTTTGCTGGCACGATGGCTCTTGTGGTGCCCATCCATGAATTCTGCGGCCCTGTGAAGGCACCGGACACCCACAGAGAGCTGGAGATGCTGCCAGGGATGGACATCCCATCCACAGGGATGTGGGCTTCCCAGGAGAATCTGGGAGTTGCAAACAAGAGGTTTGCAAACCCAGGTGAGGGATTGCATTGTCTGTCCTGTCTGCTTGTCCATCTCCCACAGATTAGACAGAGGTGGTCCTTGAGCAGCGTGGGAGATGTTCCCGGAGGATGGGGATTGAGGGAGAAGTGGCTCTTAAGGACCTTTGTGCCCTCAGAAGGCTGAGGTGGAAGCACAGCCCCGCGGCCAGGATGAGGTTGTGGTGTCCTCGGACATCTTTTAGCAGCAGAGTTGTGAGACCACTCTTGCCAGCAGGGAGAGGAGCCCAGGGAGAGCCTGGATTTCAGAGAATCGTGGAATAGTTTGGATTGGAAGCGAACAAATTTCATCTTGTTCCACCCCCTGCCATAGGCAGGGATACCTTCCACTATTCCAGGTTGCTCCAAGACCCACCCAACCTGGCCTTGGACACTTCCAGGGATGGGGCAGCCCTATCTTCTCTGGAAAACCTATGCCGGGGCCTCTCCACCATCATTGTGACCAATTTCTTCCTTATATCCCATATAAATTCCCCTCTTTTAGTTTAAAACCATCATGCTTGGCCTATCACTCCAAGTCTTGCCAAAAACTCTGTTCCCAGGCAGAATCTGGGAGTCCAAGGCAGAGATGGTGCCGGGAAGGGAAGGGAAGGGAAGGGCAGGGAAGGGAAGGGAGGGGAAGGGAAGGGAAGGGAAAAATCAAGAAAGGAAGAGAGAGGGAGGGAGGAAGGGAAGGAAGGAGAGGCGCGAACATCAAGGAAAGCCTGCACACAAATGAGCCTTAATTATCCTAATGACATGGAGCTGATTATCAAAGCCAACATTTAGGGCTGGGGATCGGATACCATCTGGTGCTCTGCAGCAGCTTGGGAAGGGCTGGGACTAAGCAAACTCAGGTTAAATCCCTGAAAGTCCGACTGAGGGGCTCTGAGTTGGGGGCTTAGCTCTCAAACCCACCCTCAACCGCTCCCTCGGGGGCTGAACCCCACCAGCCTCCCAAAACACCATCCCCGGGTCTGAGGCTTTCATCCTCAGGTTGTTTCCCAAGCAGAGCCTGCCCTGCGTGAGGAATTCCACGCTCAGATTCCGGGAGCGAGCCTGGCTGCTTTATGAAAGAGAATTTTTGAGTCCTTTTGTCAACAGCTAAATGTTGCAGTTGACAAAGTCAATGCAAGATGCGATATAATAAATATTAGATTAATTGTATTGTATGGGATTTATAGCACCTAAAGATCCAAGGAGTTATTTTTACCTCTGTGAAAAATAAAGCAAGAGAGTTAAAGTGATTTGTTCAGACACATTCCTCTCAAAAACTTTGTCAGAACCAGCAGATTCCCCAGGAACACTTTGATTTCCATAAAACTGCTTTTCTCAGTAGGAAAACCAACCTGTCAACAATTCCAGGCTGAGCCCTCCCACAGAACCAAGCTGGCTCCAGAGAGGCGCGTCCCAAACTGTGGAGCCTGTTTTCCATCCCCGGGGTGTGGGGATGCTCCCAGGCTGCCCTGTGTCCCTCGAGGTTACACACTGTGACAACTGGGGGGTTACCCAAAGCCATGCCCGTCCTGTCTCCGTGCAGGTGAAGATTTGGAAGTGCTGCTCATTGCTGTGACGCCTTGGTGCAAGTTCCCACTGGGATGGGATGCAGCAGCCAGGGGCTGATCCCACATCCCAGGAGCTTCCTGAGACCCCCAGGGATCTGTGCACACCCCAGGGGAGAGATGGTCTGGGAGTCCCTCCGTGCGTGGAATGGGCAGGAATCATCAGTGTGATTTCATCAGCTTTGCTTTGCCAGCAATAAAAAGTAACTTACCTAAAATTCCCCATCAGGGAATTAGCTCCAGCCTGGAGAGGCCCCTGTGCCCACCCTGGTGCTGTCAGGGCTCTGCTGTGCCAGGCTCTCCCAGCTCTCCTCATGCCCAATTCCTGCTCTCTAGCCCAACCCAGGTAACATTCCTTGGATTCAAGGCAGTGCCTGGCAGTGCCGAGCCTCCATTTCAACGGGCACAGGAATGGCATGTGTCCTCCTGGGACGCAGAGAGATGTGTCCTCCTGGAGGACATGGTCCTGCCAGCTCCAGAGAGCCTCCAGCCTCCACTTAAACCTTTCAGAAGTGCTGGACCTCCAACCCTCGCGCTGTGTCCCTCTGTCCCTGGCCATGCTGGGTCAGCTCCCTGAAGGAGCACGATGTGCGTGTCCGGAGCATCTCCAGCTCCTTGGATGCACTTGGAGCACAGATGATGCTGTGTTTGCTGCATTTCCAAAAAACCACTTTTCCTCCTGTGCTGAGCGTTGGGCTGGTGATGCCCCAGCCCCCTCTGCTCCCACCCCATCCGTGTTTCCCAGAGCCCTTTCCTGGGGCTGCTGGCACCATATCCCCTCCAGTCCCTGCTCTAGTGGCTGCTGCTAAATTTAGCGAGGAGCTTCTGTCCATGCTAATACTAATAGGCCCATTTTTAATAATGATGTTTTCACAGCAATTTCAGCCCATCACGGTGTCACAGGGGGATTGAGGGAAAAAGCCTCTAATCCCTGTTAATAGATTCCATTTGACAGCGAACGTGTCTCGGGGTTCCTTCCCAAAGGCCCCGCTGGGTTCGGTGTCACTTATGGCTGACCTTGGAGGGGAACAAGACCTTCTCCAGAAGAATGGCCCAGTGTCCATCTGGAATGGGGCTCCCAGCCCCCCAACTCCCCTTTCCCATGTCTCAGATTTCTTGGAAGGTCTGTTTTGGGTAATCCCACAGTGTGGGGGTCTCATTTGCTTTTTCTTCTCTGCTGAGCACAAAGGTGGGTGCTCCTTCCTTCACAGCTCAGGAGATAGGGAATTTCTCCTCAGCCTTGCTGCTAGGAAGACGAAAATCCTCGTTTTCCACACTAGGAGATGGGAGAAGAGGAGCCAAGGGGAGGAGAGTGGTGCCTGCTCTGAGGAACCAGCAGGAGCTGCTGATCCCTATGGTCCCAACTCACTGCTGGACAGACATGAGGTGGGTGTCCATGACAAGGAACCCTCCTGGAGCCTCATAGCCCCCCCAGAGCCAGCCTGCCTGATCTGTGAACTTAAATATCATGGGAAACACCTGCTGGAAGGTGTCAACCAGCACCTCACGAAGCTGCAGGTCCAAAAATCCTTAAACAGGGAAGAATAACCGGAAGTTCCTCTCCAGGCGTGGGGAGCTCGGGCAGCACCTCCTGCCTGGGTGTGGGTCCCACCCATTTTCCCAGCTGTGGAGGGGCAGGATCCATCCCCCAGCACCTCCCAGGATGGACAAACAGGGAATGCAGTGTGGTGGAAGCACCCCGTGGCCGGACACCTCCTGCTGATGTGTGATGGGCCGTGAAGGTGTGAGAACCCCCCTGCTCTCCTGCGCTGCCTCTCTCCCTCCTCTCCGAGGGTTCCTCCAGCTGGAGGTGATCTGGAAAGGGGCAGGTCAGCCCTGCCTGGCCGTGAGCCCTGACCCCTGCCAGCCCCCGGCCCTGACCCCTGCTCCCCCTCGCTCTCCCCTCGCCCTCTGCGCTGTCCGGGTCCTTCCCCTCCTGTCCCCTCCTTTCATCCTGCTGGGATGGAGCAGCAGCTCCGTGTGTGTCCAGGGGCTGGAGGCCGGAGCCAGGGGCCCCTGGCAGCGGTTTGGGGGTAGGAGGAAGGGCAGAGCCCTGCTGTAGCTCACAGCTAAATGCTGCCTTTCACTCCAGCATTCCCGAGGAAAGTAATGAGAATAATTAAAGGTAATTTCATTTATTTCAGCTCCAGTGTGTAAAGCAGACGGGGGTGGGGGTTGCTAGTCTCTCACCGAAGGAAGGGAGGGCAGAAAGCAGAGCCCCAGTGCCAAGCTGCCCTCAGGGATTACAGGGATGCCCTTTTCCCTCTGGGACCACGGTCCCTCTCTCTGAACCCAGCTGTTCGTGCGGCTCACCTGGAAGAGGAGATCCCACAGTGTTGTGTCGCCACTCAGAGAGTGGTTCTAGGGGGGAACAGATGGTCCCAGAGGGAGCCTTCCCTTCGAGAGACCTGTGCTGGATGGACCTGTGGAATTACCCTGGAGAGAAGCGTAGAGCGGGGAGAGCTTCCCCGGAGCCGAGCTTTCCCCATCCCGTGCACAGGGAGTGCAGAGGGAAGCTCAGCCCAGCCTGGCGAGGTGGAGTCGTGCCTGGGAGCCCCTCTTACAGCAGGGCCCATGGTTCTAGGGAGCCAGAACCCCCCAGAAAGGTGTCAAGAGCACTTCCACCGCCCTGATTTCAGAGAATCAGTGCTGGGATCCTGGAGCAGGACTGTAACGGGCTGTTAGTGACACAAATACCCTGCTTGGAGTGACTTCATTGGGTGGTGACAATGCCGACCTGGGTAATTCGGAGCCCATAAACCACCCAGGGCACAGCTCTTCCAGCAGCACATTCCATCCCTGCTCCACGAGCTAGGTGATCCTCCCGAACCCTTCTGTGTCACACGCAGATGTTTTTGGGGACTACAGGAACTTCGCCCCCAGACCTCATCACCTACAGCATCACAGCAGCATCGCTGGGTGGCTCCTGCTGACAGGAGAGCTGAGAAAACCCCGCTTGCCAAACTGCAGCTGTTTTCTAACATATTCCAGCACAGGGATTTGTATCCCAGAGCATCCCAAACGACCTCCCTGCAGGTGGGGACAGGGTGACAGCACAGCTGGGTGCTGGAGCCGCCTGAGCAGAGACACCCACGTCCCACGGTGCCTGTTGTGACACAGGGATGCTTTGACTCACCTGAGCTCCCGACCCCATTGTGTCTCTTCCACACGAATTCTGCACACGGTCTCATGAAATATAAATTGGATCCTCAAATATTCAACAGCAGCATTTGGAATGGCGTGTTTGGGTGCGTCTGAAACGTTCCCTGTGCCAGGGAGTGACAGGAGCCACCCAACTGCGGGAGAGGAGAAATGCCAGGCCATGCCCGTGGCCGGGTGACAGGGATGAGTTTCTGAGCATCTGCTCTGCAGGAATTCATGGACAGGGATGAATGTCAGGGAGAAATTTGTAATTTTGTTCCTCACAGTAAACGTGATTCAGAATAGTGTCTTTGTCACTGAATCCCAGAATCCCAGAACGGTTTGGGTTGGAAAGGACCTTAAAGCCCATCCCATCCCACACCCTGCTATGGGCTGGGACACCTTCCACTATCCCAGGTTGCTCCAAGCCCTGTCCAACCTGGCCTTGGACACTTCCAGGGATGGGGCAGCCACAGCTTCTCTGGGAATTCCATCTCAGCCCCTCACCAGCCTCACAAGGAAGAATCTCTTCCCAATATCCAATTCTGAAGCACCATTAGAAACAAAAGAAGGGGAGAAAGGCAAACATCCCGGCAGGAATGCTTTCCTTGCATTTTATTGTGGTCACATCACCAAACCCACATCTGTGGCTTTTTGTCCTGAAGGCACCCGGATGCCCTGGAGGTGCATCCAGGACAAGAACCGTCTCTTGCCACTGTTGGATACCTGTAGTTCCTCACCCCAGGAATTGTGAAGATCCATGAAAGCTCAGAGGGCACCACCTCACCCTCCAGCCCCTGGAGCCTTCGGGATGGCGGCTGCCCATCGCCCTTCTCCTGCTCCCAGTTCCTGAGGCGACTCCATGAACCCGCTGCCCTTTCCCGGTGCCCCCAGCCCGGGGGAGGGTCTGTGGGGGCCCAGGGCTGGCAGGGAGCCCGCGGGTCCCCTCGGTCCCAATCAGCTGTGATTGAAGGCAGCCCCGAGCCCCCGTCCCTGCGCGTTTCCCGATGAGCATCCGTGGAATCTGCAAGCCATTAGCTGTGTGTTATCTTTCGGGAGATGCTGAGGTGAGCCATATGGAAGCACTTACTCGTCAACAGCCTGGGACAGGGTTTGGTGGGGTGGCCAGGACTCAGCCCTTTGTGAACTGCAGAGAAGCTGGAACGCGTCCATTGACCCATTTAATGAGCTCCGGCAAGGGGAATTTCACACTGTGCCTGGAGCAGCAGTAACCTTATATGTAGGGAGAGGGGGAGATAATTCCTAATCTTGTCAATCACGCCGTTGTGAAATCCGCAGCAGGGTTTCTGGGAGCGGGAGGGCCAAGGAGAAGGCGAGGGCCTGATCCAGCTCCTCTCGGAGCGGGGCTGCACAAGAAAGGCCTTTCATTATTTTTCTTCGCAGTCTCCTCATTTCCTCGCTGCAAAAAACAACAATATATTTATTAACTAGACAAATATTTGACTGGGACAACATGCTGGAATGACCTGCAAACGCCTCCTCGTTCCCACCAAGAGGGGTTCCTGCTCCCACCCGTGGCCCCAAACCCTGCAGGGCCTCCAGCAACTCCGGTCACCCCCTCCTCTTTCTCCAGAGGAGGGGGAAGAGAGGGAAATGCCTCCCCCAGGTACCCCACTGGCTGAATCCCGCTCGCCACATGCCAAAGTTTCATGGAGGGGCTTGCAGAGGCTGCTGGGGGCCACCTCAAGGCACGTCCTTGGGATGGGGCCACAGCTGGACCTCAAGGAAGGACAGAGGACAAGGGTTTGTATTTAGGGAACAACAGCGTTACCCCGACCAGTTCCTCCCATATCATAGAACCGCAGAATCACAGATCTATGGAATCATTTAGATTGGAAAAGACCTCTAAGCTCATGGAGTCCAACCATTACCAGCAGCAGGACGCTCTGATGGCACGGTGCTGCTGCTCCATCGTCTCCACCGCAGGGAACCGCTCCAAGATTGAGCTCCAAGCTAAAGAAACAAACAGAGCCTTTTTTCCCTGTTGTTTTTCCTGTTTGCCTAAGAAACATAATCTTGCCCCAAAATGAAAAAAATAATAATAACTCACAGGAAGGCCCCGAGCATGAGGCGCTTTCTGTGCGATTTCAATCAAAACAGGCTTTAAAAAACAAATTCCTTCGATATTCATCACATGTGTAAAACACATTAAAGGGGGACGGTGGCCCAGGCCGGAGCAGTGGAGCCCTCCAACTCCTGCCCGTGCTGGGAGACCCGGCCAAGCATCATCCAGAGCTTTTCCAGCCTGGAGAGTCCCTGTCCTAGGACTGTTTAGCTTGGGAAAGCCCTCTGAGCTCACGGAGTCCCCTGCGCTGCTGAGGCCACCACTCACCCATGTCCCCAAGTGCCACAGCTTCTTAAACCCTCCAGGGATGGCCCTGGACAGAGGGACGAGCTGCTGCTCCAGAAAAACTCCTTACATTCTGTGTGAGCAGAGAAAAGGAGAGATCCATGTTTTCCCGGCCTAAATGGAGCCTAGGAGATGGAAGATTTTAGTTCCACATGTTTGGAACTCTACAGAATCAGTGTTAAAATTCCCATCTCATGTTCTCCTTTGAATTCCTGACTTCCAACAGCCTTGTGGCTCCAAAAATTGCAATATTCCTGGGTTTCATCCTGGCAGAAGCCACAGTGCTGGGCTGTCCCTGCCCTCCACAGCCATGTCCTTGCAGGTCCCAGTTCTTGTGGCCCCATGAGCCACTTCGGTCACACTCCAGGCCTCATTCCCAATTCTGCTGTTGTTTTTCCCTCTCATTATGCTGGATTCAGACTTATTTGCAAATAAACCAAAGCGAGGGACACAGAAAGAAGCCGCTATGTCCCCCTCAGATCCCATTGCCTCTGGCAGTGTCCCTGCTCTCCATGGATCTGCAGCAGCTCCGTGCTGGATCATTATCCTGGAGCAGCCCAGCTCAGGTTTGGTGGGTTCCCGTTTTTACGAGGTGTGATGGGGAAGGAATGCTGTGCACAGTTTAATTAGGGACTGAGAGCCTTGGGGGTAGTGGGAAGCTGCAGATACCCCGGGCACAGGCCATTAAACTGCCCCTTTGATGTCTGCAGTCCCAGTGTCCCACGTGCTCTGAGGGTGATGGGAGGAATTCAGGAATTTGGAGGCTGCGCTGCCCAGCAGGCCCTGGTTTGGTCCCTTCTCCAAGGGGTTGAAGCTCCATTTTTCCCCAGCTCCTATTACTTTGTCCAAACGCCTCTGAGAGTGGGAACCGAGGAGCACGGACAAGCTCCAAAACAGCCAAGGATAACAGGATGTTCCAGCAGGAGGCTTCGCCTCCATGGCCAGGGCAGGGGCAAGGACTTGGCTGGCTCCTGACCCCGACTCTCAGGAACTTGGGCCTGGGTGCTGCTCTCCCCTGCCTGGGTGCCCCCATTCCCTGCCTGGGTGCCCCTCTTCCCTGCATGATGCCGAACAGTGACATAGAAACGGCATTTGGCCTCAGGAACATTTAAATTCCCAACAGCTCCCCAGCCGATCCGTGGCCCTGCCAAGGAGGCCCCTTTTCCCCCGTGTGGTCCCTGCAGTGAGGGGCAGCTCCCAATGATCATTCCACCTGGGAGGTTCCAGGGATCCCAGTGGGAGCCAGGCAGTGCCGGCATCCCATCCAGACCAGGAGTTCCGCTCCTGCATTCCGGGGCTGCTCCTCGCCCCATGACTGTGCTGGGTACACGATCCCAGGAGGCTGAATCAGCACCCCGAGGGCAGGAGGGGGCCCTTCCCTCCCCCTGCTGCCGGGAGGATGTGGGGATCTATCCCTGCTCCATCTCCTGACTTGTTGCGGGCTGCAGGCACACGTTGTGGGAATTCGGGATGTTGTGTCGGTGGTGGCTCATCCCTCCCAGCACGCACTGGACAGGGAGCGGGGAGCAGAGGGGATCCCCCACAGACGTGATCCAGAGCCAGCACTTGGCCCATGCCAAGGAGCCGAGGCCACTGGAAGCACTGAGCTGTCCCAGTGGAGCAGAGGGGCACCAAATCCCTTGGCACTGACTTGGGATCTGTGCCTCGGGATGTTCCCTGGGATGCAGGACACCTCTGGGATGGGATGCTGGTTGCACTCAGAGAGTGAGACCCTCCTTCACCCCGGTGTGACTTCCCCCACCACGGCCCTGCCAGCTCAGGTCCGGGGAGGGGCTGGGAGCTCCTGGTTATCCCTGGGGTGCCACACCCAGCTCATCCCACGGGAAGGGCTGTGGCAGGAAAGGCAGCTGAACTCAAGAACCGTGTCCCTGCTGGACAGTGTGAGCAGCCCTCTTCCTCCTTCTCCTCCTCCTCCTCCTCCTCCGGGCACAGCCTCCATAGCATCCGCATTTCCAGATGGCTCCAGTGCGACAGAACACGAGTGAGAGGAACCAGGGTTGATTCCAGACCCCTTCCCTCATCCTCCTTGCCTCCCATCTCCATGGGGCTGTCACCTTCCTGCACAGACACCCAGCACTGCTCCCCTGCCTCCTCCTCTCCCACAATGTGACTCCTCCGTTCTGTAAATAATTCCCATTTCCATTTCCTAGCGTCAGGGTGACACATGGAAGTGGAGATGTGAACTCAGCACACACACAAATGCCTCCCCTGATTAGGACAATTTTTAAGTAGGTCAGAGCCTGGATTGGAGCTGCCTGACAGCTCCCCTATAAAACATCCCGACTTTAATGCCCTGGATATTTTTCGTGGTGTGGAATAGGAGCAGTTTCCAGGGGCAATGTGGGGGAGCAGATGTTGTTCCCATGCTGGGGGAGGGCAGCGCTGGGGAAAGTGACTGCTGTAAATGAACTGGTGATTAAGGTCATTAAAGAATCTTAACCCAGGGCCACTGGGGGGACGGGAAGGGGACAGCCGGGCTCCATCACCACTAACAAGGCACTCGCCAGCCATCCCATCCCATTCCAGCCAGTCCTGGCAGCCACAGCTTCCCGGAGCGCTGAGGAGTGTCCCCACACACCTCACTTTAGGTATCAGTGGGCACCTTCTGACTCTATTTATAAATTCCCTTAAATCTCCAGCTCCCAGAGCCCTGTGATTAGAGGAGAAAGGTCATTTTTAGCACTGCCTTTCCCTTCCTATTTTTTTGGGAGTAAAAATAGTAGGTCACCCACATTTGTGGCTGGGAGAAAAATGCATTTAGGAACAAGATCCTTCACCTGGCATCTCCCAGCTCACCCTGCAGTGCCCATGGGCAGCTGCCCAGGGACTCATCCACCTACCCCCAGCTCCCCCAAACCTCTCCAGCCCCTCAGCGCCGCTGTCACCGACGAGAAAGGAAAGAGGCACGATTTAAACGCGACCTCTCACCCCAAGCTGTGTCTGTAATCTGACGAGCAAACCTTAATAGGCCGAGCCAGGCAGCGGAGCCCAAAGCCCAGATAAAACCCGGCCCCGCCGACAATTCAATTTCCTTCCATGAGATCAACTTGCAGCTTTAGCAAACCCACTTGTGCGGGCGCTGGGCTGAAACAATCTGGGCTGGCAGGCACGGCCACGCTGCCTTGGGCTGCCACCACCTGAGCCCAGCACCCTCCTGGGGCTGTCAGCCAGCCCCAGCACCCTCCTGGGACTGCCCAGCACCCTCCCGGGGCTGCCAACCAGCCCCAGCGCCCTCCTGGGACTGTCCAGCACCCTCCTGGGCCTGTCAACCACCCACAGCACCCTCCTGGGGCTGCCCACCACCCTCAGCACCCTCCTGGGACTGCCCAGCACCCTCCCGGGGCTGCCAACCAGCCCCAGCGCCCTCCTGGGACTGTCCAGCACCCTCCTGGGCCTGTCAACCACCCACAGCACCCTCCTGGGGCTGCCCACCACCCTCAGCACCCTCCTGGGACTGCCCAGCACCCTCCCGGGGCTGCCAACCAGCCCCAGCGCCCTCCTGGGACTGTCCAGCACCCTCCTGGGCCTGTCAACCACCCACAGCACCCTCCTGGGGCTGCCCACCACCCTCAGCACCCTCCTGGGACTGCCCAGCACCCTCCCGGGGCTGCCAACCAGCCCCAGCGCCCTCCTGGGACTGTCCAGCACCCTCCTGGGCCTGTCAACCACCCACAGCACCCTCCTGGGGCTGCCCACCACCCTCAGCACCCTCCTGGGACTGCCCAGCACCCTCCCGGGGCTGCCAACCAGCCCCAGCACCCTCCTGGGGCTGCCAACCACCCTCAGCACCCTCACAGGGTTGACAACCACGCCCCACACCTTCACAGTGCTGCCCAGCATCCTCCTGAGACTGCCAAGCACCCCCCAGCACCCTCCCAGGGCTGCCCAGCACCCTCTGGAGCTGCCCACTACCCTCAGCACCCTCTCGGGGCTGCCCACCAGCCCCAGCACCCAGCACAGCCCAAGGACACCAATTCCTTCGATCCCTTGGACACAGGACTTTGTGCCTTGTAGAGGAGGGATTTATTTCCAGAGAAAGCTCTTCCATCCCCAGGGGGGCTTGTGGGCTACTCAGGGGGGCCAGGCTTGTCCCCCCCTCCCAGAAGGGCCATGGGCATCATCAGCCAGGTTGGCCAAGGCGGTGGGAGGGTGGGAACGTGCTCCTGGGGCCGGGACTGTCCTGCCTCCAGGCTGGCCTTGCTGATCCCTCCACAGGCACGCAACCGCCTCCGCCTCCTCCTCCTCCTCCTGCTGCTCCTGCTCAGCCCGGTGTGGAAAAGCTGGAGCCTGAAGTGCAGGGGGGATGTGTTTTCCGTGCCGAGCAGCAAATAATGTCCGCATGAAAGGCGCGCTGCTGGCTTTTGCTTTCTCTCCTCTTTTTTTTTTTATTGCTGTTGCTAATCTTTGACCTAGATAGCAAAGGAACTTGCTGGGAGAGGAGGAGGAGGGTGCAGGGGCTGGGGCACAGGCAGGGCTGCAGCCGGAGCCTCCTGCCAGGGCACGGCGTGGGGGCTGCACGGGGGAGGCCCCAAAACCTTCGTGAGAGCAGGAACAGCAGTTTTGGAGCAAAAGTAAATGAAAAAAACCTCTCAAGCCAAATGTTCCTGAAGAGCGTTCACATGGATGGAGTCCATGGAGTATTGCTGTGTTATATCATTGCAACGCCAAGTTTTCAGTGAGAATTGGAGTTTCTTAATGTCTTTGTGTGTGTTCATTGATGGAGCTCACATTTATAGAATCACAGTCCCAGAATGGTTTGGATGGGAAGGGAACTTAAAGCCCATCCAGTTCCACTCCCTGCCATGGGCAGGGACATCTTCCACTATCCCAGGTTGCTCCCAACCCTGTCCATCCTGGCTTTCGGCATTATACAGACTCATTTTCTTTTCACCTGTCATGCACAGGAGCGATGTGGGCAGGAGGTAAATCCCTGCCAGGAGCCAAAATCCCATGTGAGGCCAAGAGCCGGAGGCTGGAGCATCACCCACCTCTCCTTTCCCAGCCCAGCCGCCTCCATCCACACCTAGCCCTCCTATTCCCAGGTGAAATTGCTTTGTTTTCTGGCATTTGAGCTCGTGTAGATGCCTCCAGTTTACAACCCGCTGCCACCCATTCCCAGCCCACTGGCACCGGTTTGGTCCCTGTTTCTCTCGGCTGAGTGCACACAGGGATCCTTTATTAACAAAGCAGATCTGCAGGAGGAGGCTTTTACTTTAAACGTGCCCCTCAATAACCACAGAAAGACCAAATGTAAAACTCATCATCCCAAACCTCAGCCCTGCATCTCCTGCATCGGCTTTGCTCAGCGATCCCAAACTCCCTCGTGTGCTGCATGCACAACTCCAGCAATCCCAGTCTCAGGGAAAAGATTAGCTCTTAATTCCCCGAAGCCAAATCAGGACACGACACAGCCCATATTGTTCCAATTTACACCTCCTTATGAGCTTCCTCAGCTCCCTTTATAGTCTCAGTCTCTGTGCTGTGAATCTTCCCCATTTCCAGTCGCTCCAGTCTGGGGGCCCAGCAGCCCCAGGGTCCCACGGCCCCACACCCCCGGGGTGGGGCCACTCCGGAGCCCCACAGCTTCCCCTCCATGGGCTGCACGGATGGAACCTCCCCCGACAGCTCCTGGCCAAATCCTGGGTGTCTGCCGTCCCCTGCACAAGGCCCTGGGCAGGATGACCATCCCAGATGGAGAGATGGGCGACCACGGCCATGTCACAGCTCCCATGGGGACACAGCTGGCAGCGGTGGAGGGCTACCTCAGGCATCCCCCCGTGGGTCAGCACCCAGAGCCCTGTGGCCAAGCTGAGCTCAGGAGTGCCCCGGCCAAGAGCTGAGGTCCAGCCTTGCCCAGGGTGCTCCACACTGGGAATCGCAGCCTCAGGCACGAAGGGGTTTCTCCTACTCCAGGCTGTTGCTATTCTGAATTGGAGGATTTCTTAATTTCTTTTAATGAAACATGAGGATCTGATGAACGAGACAGCAGCCTCAAATAACCTCTTGCTTGGCGTGAAGACAAGTCATGGCTGTTTGGGATAAACACAAGCCCTTTCCCAAGGCCAAAGCAGGGATGCCGTGGGAGGGGACGCTGGGGAGGTTGGGATGGAGCCATCCTGCTGTGGGCTGAGGAGCCCTGGGCACCCAAATCTGCTCTCACAGCACCTTCCCACCTCCATACCTGCCAGCAGGTCAGGTCTCTGCTTCCCTGCACTTTTGTGGTCCCCACGCAAGGTGGTTGCACTCCCGTGGGTGCTCCCTGCCTGGGGCGCCTGGTCCCCTCTGTGCTGGGGACCCTCCAGCCAAACCACACACAGACACCCTGAAACCCCTCTTCGGAAGAGGGGCAATTTGTTCCCAGATTCAACCCGCTGGCTTAAGGGATCTGATCTGGCATTTTTTGCTGTTAAACAATGGGATGAGAACAGGGGAAAGCAGCAAATATCAGGAGGCTTTGGAGAGCCTGGCTGGGCTGGGGGCAGAGCCTGGTGCCCCTTGCCCTAGGGGAGAAGCTGATGGTGTTCCCCATGTACAGGCTCTGCTTCCCACAGCTGCTGTGTTCCCACGGGATTGTTTTCCCCATGACCTTTCTTTCCCTCCCTCCATCTCCCAAAACCCACCAGCTGCTTCCCACAGCTGCAGCGCCCTGACCAAGGCTCTCAGTAAAGCCCGAGGCTTGATGTGGCCATGCTGGGGTTTCACCCTCTGCGGTGCATGAAGGAGTTAACGTGCTGAAAACCCCACATCCTCCTCCGGGGGGTTTCCAGGGATGTGGAGCAAATCCTATTACAGCAACACTTACCTGGGGAGCCGTGGGGAGGGCAGCCATGCAGCAAACCTCAGTGGTTTGCTACTTGATTTGTTCCCCAGGAGTGGAGAGCTGGTGGTGGAGCAGCCCAGGAGCAGCTGGAAAAAACCCTCACAACCCCCGGGAGCTGCTTTTCTGCTCCAAATCCCGTAATGGGAGGCTTGGAGGTGGCATCTCCAGGTGGGCATCGCTCCCCTTGAGCCGGGGCGCTGTGTACAGTGGGGGTTCTGGCTTGTTGTGCTCACAACCATCCTTGTGCCTTAATTTTGGAGGGATCTGGGCACGAAACTCACGGTTCTGACTGTACCTTACCCAGCCCCGTCGAGGAGCCGCATCTCAACCCAGCCAAGCAGGGAGGAGAGAAAAAAAGCAGGAGAAAAAAATGAAAATGAGCCCAATTGCCCCGAGAAGAGGAAGGGGAAGGCGGGAACAGACTTTTCCAGAGCCACAGCCGGGAGACTGCCGGGAAGGAGCCTCGGCACGGCCGCGTCTGCCGGGCTGTCAGAGCTCGGGATGGGGAGGGCTCGTTTTGGGCAGCCTAATAGAGACCTAGCGGGATAATTGGCAGGAGTGAGGGAATGACACAGCCCTCTTCCGGAGCACGGAGCCCTCCTAATGGGAGCCAGGTGGCAATGCCCCTCCAGCCCTGACCCCGGGCGCTGCGGAGCGCAGCCCGAGCACGACCCCGGCCGCAGGATGAAAGCGGCCCCGCGTCACCCCGCGGGTGCAGACAGGTGTGGGGTGGCCGTGTCCCCCAGCACAGGCTCCCCCTGGCACCGGCAGCAGCTGTGTCCCCAGGCCGTGGCACGTTTCCTGATGGCCGGCAGGACACGCGAAACTGCCAGCGGGTCACAGGCGGAGAGCGGCGGAACGGCTCTGCTGGAATGTCAAGGACGGAGGGGACAGATGGTCCGTGTCCATCAGGGAACGGAGCGCTCCTTGGCCCTTTCCCCCCACGCTGCCGGCAGGGATTTGCTTTCGGCTCGGGGGCAGCTGCCGGGGAGCGGCAGGAGATGGGATCCGGGGACGAGCCACCCGCCACAGCCATTGCCCCCTCCGTCCAGCCGTGTGGCATCCCGCTCTGCCGCGGCCAGCAGGGTCTTTTTTTGGGAAGGAGTGGTCTTGGGAGCAGATTTTCTGTCTGGATAACCTAACCAGCCCTCCCAGGAGCTCCCTCCTGGCACTGAAACTCATGAAATGGCACCAAACCAGCCCCCGTTCCGCTCCCCAGCCCTGGGAACAGTGGGTGACTGGGAAGTGCTTTTCCTTTAACCACTGTTTCTGGAGGTACAGCGATCCAAGAATAGAGTTTAGGCATAAAATTGGCCTCCTCAGTGAGGGTATGGAACAGCAGCCCAGCCACTGGCCCATAAATCATGGCTCATAAATCCCCGATAATGCAGAACCTGCCTGCTGGCTGCGGCCCAGCTCCAGGTACCTCTGCTTGGAGAGGAACCAAACTTGGAGCAACATGGAAACCAGGAACAGGACAAATTCATCCCATCCCCCCAGCCCCACTGCGTCCCGCACTCAGAGCTGCTCTGCTCTGAGCTGCCCCAATGGCAGCTTTTGGGGACAGGGACAGCAGAGGGGTAAATAGCCTGCTGCATCCCTGAGCTGGGGCTCCTGAGGTCAGCACTGACTGGAAATGCAGGGAAAGACAGGAGAGTCTCTCACAGGCAATTCCTTCTTTTTAGGAACAAATTCCCCTCTGTGAGGGTGGTGAGGCCCTGGCACAGGGTGCCCAGAGAAGCTGTGGCTGCCCCATCCGTGGAAGTGTCCAAGGTCAGGCTGGACGGGGCTTGGAGCAGCCTGGGATAGTGGAAGGTGTCCCTGCCCATGGCAGGAGGTGAAACAATAGGATCTTTAAGGTCCCTTCCAACCCAAACCATACTGGGATTCCACAATTCTCCATCCAGGATCACCATTCCAGCTGGTGAGCAACAGCACCCTGTGCCAAGGGAGTCTTCAGACATTTCATTAAAGCATCCAAATGCAGAAGTTTTTATCCAAAGCTTCTCTCAAGCCCATTTAAGCTTTCCAGCTGAGCTGGAAATCTCATGAGGTTCCCATTACACCAGATTCCCATGAGGATATTCTCTCCCCCAGGCATTTCCAGTTCTGTTCATGTCACCATGCCTCAAACTGCACAGAAAGTAAAGGAGCCAGTTTTCCCTTCCATTTGGAAAACACAAGACCCCTCTCCCATCTGCTTGTCTTAGGAGTATAAGAAGCACCCTCCCAGCAACATGAGAGGAATCACCACCTCCAACCCAAAATTCCTAAAGTATCCCAGGGGAAAATGGATGTACCTCCCACTTGCAGATAGAGAGGAGTTGGTTGTCATTCCCTCTCAGTGGAGCGTATCCTGCCCAAATCAAGGCTATCATCCCATGGAACACATCCTGCCCAAATCAAGGCTATCATCCCGTGGATCACATCCCATCCAAGTCAAGGCTATGATCCCTTGGAACGCATCCCACCCAAATCAGAGCTGACTTCCCACCAGCTGGAGTGAGGAGGAGGATCCCAGACATTTCCTCTCCATAACTGTGCAGGGGCAGAAGCTGACCCAGCCCCGTCATCTCCATTGGGAAAGAGGAATCATTCCAAAAAGGTCGTGTAATGCCGGGCAAATGCTGTTTCCAGCCCGTGCATCCCTGTCTGTACAGCGGAGTCGGAGAGCGGAGCTCCCAGCACCGACACGCCAGACGGAATTTCCTTGCCCCGCTGCCTTGCACGTATTTGTTGGGTTTTATAATATGAGGTGAGACTGTTTCCATCCTGGCTTCCAAAAAACATCCCATTAACATCGCTTGCTTCTCACCAGGGACAAGCGGAGTGGCGCGGCCGGCAAACAGCTCAACTGGAGCTTCCCGAAGTGGGAATGGTCACATGGGCAGGGCTCCAGTCACGGCACCTCTTTCCGAGGCCGTGGATTGTGCCAGTTAGGCATTACTTTGATCCAGCATGGTGCCAACCGTGTCCTAGGATGGGAACCCAGAGTGCCCTGGCAGCACCGAGGATATGGATTTTATCCTTGCCCCAAACGGACACCGGTAGTGCAGAAATCGCAGCTCCTTTGCCAGATGTGCCCCACTGCTGTTATCATGGAATATTAATCAGCAAAGCCTGCGTGTAATTTTGGAGTTTTGATTAGAGAAATCTCCCTTACAATAATAATCAGGCTGGGGCCTGGATAAATACCAACGGCTCCGGGGTTGTTGTTGGGATAAAGTGGCACGTTGATTGCTCCGCTCGCCTGCTCATCAATCATTCACATTGCCCCCACCTTCTCCATCCTTCTGGACAATCCCCTTCTTCCCAGCTCCCCCCAAGTCTGTCCTTTCATTAAGAGCCACCTTCCTCCTCCCCTTCCTCCTCCAACCCTGCCACTGCCGTCTCCATGCTCGCTCCCGGCCCCTTCCTCCTTGCCTGCTCCCTGATCCCAGCATTCATCTCCCATTATATAAAGTTTGGCTGCCTTGAGTAAAATAAATTGCAAGCTTTTGAAGGGCTGGGGCTCTGTATATTTTTACGGTTAATGAATCTTCCTGTTTGAGTTTGGGAGATGGGAATGTTGCTTTCCAGCTGCCATGGGCAGCTCTGGCCGATTGAGTCGGCAGGGCGTGGAAACTTCACCCCAGTGTGGGAGAGTTGGGAGAGAGTTGGGTGGGAGAGAGTTGGGTGAGAGCTGGGTGGGAGAACAGCGGATGGGAGAATGGCAGATGGGAGAGAGTTGGGTGGAAGAGAGTTGGGTAGGAGAATATTGGGTGGGAGAGAGTTGGGTGGGAGGGAATTGGATGGGAGAGCATTGTGAGAGAGCTGGGTGAGAGCTGGGTGGGACAATGGCATGTGGAAGACCATCAGGCGGGAGATCCCCTGGTGCAACCTCTGCCTCCTTCCCCACTGGTCCCTTAACCACCACTCTCCACCATCGTGACCCAACCCACAGCAACAGCTGGACCCGGATAAAAGCAGACTAGCCAAAAAAAAAGGGATGAGGAAAAGGCCAGAGCAATGCTGCCATGGTGGCAGCCACCCAGGGTGCTCTGCACAGGCTGCAGCAGCTCCTCCTCAGCCCAAACTGCTTTTTCTCACCCGTGCAAAGCCCTGAAGAGACAGCACAGAGCCTGCCCAGCCCTTGGGGCCACCAGGGAGAGCTTGGCTTGGAGGAAAAGCGAGCTCTGGGCTAGCCGTGTGCGTGCCGCTTTTTTCCTCGTCGGCCTCTCCGAGCCACCTATGGGCAAACTGCTCCAGCCCCTAATTTATTCATCATTGCAACTGATTCATCATCTACGTTTTCTGTCTGGTTCCTTGGCCTGTAGATTATCCGCCAGCAGTTTGTTGAGCATATTTGACATGTGAAACTCAAGCTGTGTTTACTTGTAGTTCATGTACCATGGCGTTTGCCTTGGCCGCCTGCCATCAGGCACGTGGGGCCTGCGCCGTGCCCGGGTTGGCGGAGCGCGGCTTTTCCATGGATGCTCACACGCACCGGCTCAGCCCTTCCCGGCTGCAACATTCCCTGCTGCTGGTAGCACTCGCCTGCCTCGTCCCGGCTCTCCCCCCACTCTGAAACCGTGTTTCTGCGAGCGTTCAAATGCATGAAATCCCATCAAACCTGGAAAAGGAGCCAGGGAGGACCTGCCAGCCCTGGAACGGCTTTCTTCCTCCAAATTTTCCGAGCTATACAGAGCACAAGGGAGTCTCTGAAGGTGAATTTCTACTCTTGCTGCATATCCATGACCTCAAGTGAAGGAAAGGAAACCTTTCCCAGTGCCGGGTCCCAAGAAGAGCCGGAGGGGTGCCTTGCCCTGGTTGTGAACCCATAAGGGACTCCAACCCTCTCCACGGGGCTGACCCAGACAGGGGAAGGGGACGCGGTCCCCTGTGTCACACCCTGCCACAATAACCCCATTAACGTCCCAACACATCAGAGCCAGGCACATGCCGAGGCAGAGGCGAAAAAAGGAGTCTTTTCTGTCTGATAGGCTTCAAAAATATGTATTTGATTTTCAGATGTGAAGCTGGAATTGCATCCAGATGGACTGGGGGTCACCCTCCCTGACACTGGCTTCCCATTACACTGATATTGGATGCAGATATGTTTTATCCAGATAGCTGACAAATACAACGTGCTGCTGGTTCTCCCGAGTTTTTTTAAGCCATTTCCCTCACCACCAGCGCCAGCATTCCCAAATTTCTGGTTCCCCGTCACTGCCTGCTCGGTGTCTCAAATCCATCCCAGCAGGACAAGGGAATGACTCCCTCCACCGTGCAGCCCTTGCAGTCTGGCTGTTTACAGCCCCTTGTTTATTCTCTTCCATCACCCTGGAAATGGGGCCCAGTTTTCAGGGACGAATCCCACTTCCCAGCCACCGGCATCATCCTAAACACAAACAAACCCAAAGCAGGATAAAAAGCAGCATTTAATAATATGGCAAGATTTGTGGGATTAATGTATAGTGTTAAATGTGGCCATAAAAATATACAGCTATTAATTGGGTCATTCCAGCTCTGAGGCCCCCGGGCAACTTCAATCCTTGCTCCTGTGTTTTACGGTGTCCCCGGGATCTGTTGATGGAATTACTGCTGTGTTCTAATAGGAATAGTAATAATAATAATAACAACAATAGCGGTAATAATATATTTCCGTGCCTCCCGCCTCTCCCAGGGTACTTTGCAATTAGATCCTCAGAGAAGTCACAACTCATAACCATCTCTTCAGCCTGATTTCCTCGGGAAGGGATGAGCTGAGCGGCGCGGGGAGCAGTGAGCACGGAGGATTTGCCCTTATCCATCTATATCCATGACCTGCCTTTCCCAGGAGCCCCGTGCATGGAAGGGGATGCGTGGGGCCACGTTGGCATTGTCTCCATGGGAGGTGTCTCGTGTTGATCCCTATCCCTGTGGGAGCTGCAGCCATGGAGGACGGGGTGTTTTGCATCCTCCAGCTCCCACCACGTCTCCAGTGGCTGGGGAGGAGCAGATGTGGAGCAGGAAAGATGTGAGCAGCACTCAGGTCGTTATTTACAGCCCCTGCCTGTGCTCCGGGAAGTTCTGCTCCTTTTTTTTTCTGCTCATTGAGTTATCTGGGAAAGGATCGCTGTTTTCTCCAATGTATTCATTATCCAGAATTATTTGGGGCCTAACATAGGGGGATCTTTCCACTGACTTAGCTGGGTTTTGGATTAGGCCCTTAATGAATAATTTCTGCACATAATTCTTGGCCTGTGTCTTGTTCACAGGCAGTTTACTGCAAGAATTCCAAAGTCAAGCTGCTTTATTGGCCCTATAGGTCAGCTGGGATTATTTCCCTTCCCTGAGTAGATGACTCTGAGCACCGGGGCTTCAGCACACACATTTTGTATTAATTCAAAATTTGCTTTCTATGAATATTTTACAAGAGAGCCTTAAAATTCACTGTTTCCATGGCCATTCCTCCTTGTAACTCATTCTGTTTGCTTGAATATTAACTGAAGGCAAACAGAGCAGGGCCATGTGGGGATTGGAGCCGGAGGAGCGGGCACGGAGACCGGAGGGGAATTCCACTGAGGAGCACTCCACAAATGTCAGTGCAGATGAAATAAATAATCCTGCCTGCTCCAGCCCTCGCCTTGGCTCCCTCCTGCCTCTGCGTCCCACCGGTGCTCGCTCCAGCAGAAAGGGAAACAATCCGTTCTCACCTGCTGATTTGGGCTGTCCTTCCTCACCGGAACGGTTGGAAGCACTAATAAAGTGTGGCAAATGGGGAATGGTCGTTGTCTCTACCTGGCAAAGCATCTCCCTGCAATCCCGACCACCCTGCGCGCTCCAGAGGAGCTTTGCTCCTGGGATACACGTGCTGGTAGGGAATGGACAGGGAGACCTATCCAACATCATCTTCTGCTGGCAGCAGACCCCCAGGCAGGAGGATGATTCCCACCCATTTCCATCTCCAACAGGTTGCCCAGAGAAGCTGTGGGTGCCCCATCCCTGGAAGTGTCCAAGGCTAGATAGGGCTTAGAGTAACCCGGGATAGTGGAGGGTGTTCCTGCCCATGGATGACCTTTAAAGGTCCCCTTCCCACCCAAACCATTCTCAGACTCCATGATTCCATGGTCCTCTGCTGTGTTACTGGGAGTCAGCAGGGAGAGGAACCAAAGCCATGGACACCCCTCTGGGTCCCATCTCCACTGAGCTGTGTCTGTAATCCCAAAAGCAGCAGCCTCTGGCATTGGAAAACCAGCGGGAATAGAGTCTGCTGGTGCTGGCTGGGGGAGCAGGTTGGTCCTGAAGGAAGAAGAGCCCCTGGAACATCACCCTATGGGACCGTTTGCACCATCCCTTCCTCTGAGGGAGCCAGAGCTTGAGGGTCACATTCAGCTCCCAGTTAAAGCAAGGAAAAACCAGGACACCCCAGCTGACCTCAACCTTTCCAGTGCCTATTTTCACGAGTGCTCTCCATGGGGGAATCTAGCCGGCAGCTTCCAGGCTGTCAGATCCATCCTCTTCCCGAGAAGCCAGAGAAGAAAGCACATGTTTCCTGGCTGTCATGGAGCAAGGAGCTGAGGAACGGGGAGGGCTCTGCCTGTCGGAATGTGCCTTGCATTTGGGCTGGGATTCTAATGGATTCTGATGCGATTTTTTCCCTGATTTGTACCAGGCCATCTGGATTTGTTTCTGCGAGATGCTGCTTTAATACACTTCAAATTTCCCATTGAGTCTCAGGCACCAAAGAGAGGGGGAGGGGGTGAATGAAAAGCAAATTTAATAACAGAAAGACCTGAAATCTATTAAATCTACATTAAAATACATTTGGTTTCCCAGTGGGTGCAAAGTGCCATAACGTTTTACTGGGTTTATGACGCTGGCAGAGGCTCTGGATGAAAATGGAGGAGCGAGTCCAGGGTCCCTGCTCAGTAGTTCACTGAGGTGGAGAGAAGGAGTCATCTGCAGTTTGCAAACACAGCAAAAACGGAAAAGCCTTCTCGGGTAGATCCACAGAGAGCTCGTTCCACATGTGTTTCCGTTAAGGATGTTCACAAAACCTGAACAGCGAGAGACGGTCAGGTTCTCAAATTATTCGGGACTCTCGTTTTCCCTCCCGTGCTCCAGCTTTGGCAGGGCCCCTCCACATGGCCTCCCCCCGGCTCCCTCCCGCTGCTCCAGAGCCGTGGATTTGGAAAGCCATGTAGGGACTCAGGAGAAGTACCACATCCAGAGACAGGGCTGGATCCACAGACTCAGGTTTTCTCTCCCAGCAGGAGCAGGGAGCACAGGCAGGACACAGCAGCTTCCACATCCCATCCTGCTCCGCAATAACAAGAGCACATGGCATTCATGTGAAACAGTCTCTGGAACTCTGGGAGTGCTGCAGCTGTGTCAGCATCCACATTTTCAGAGGATTAAACCCCTCTGTGCATTGGCAGAGAGTAAAACACCAACACAGGCTGCCAAGAGAGGTGGGAGATGCCTCATCCCTGGAATCATCCAAGGTCAGATTGCGCAGGGTTTTGAGCACCCTGGTCCACTGGAAGGTCCCTACAGGAAGGTTGGTCTAGATTGCCTTGAAAGGTCCCTTCCCATCCAAACCATTCTAGGATGGCTCCCTATGTACCCAACGTGCATCGATCCCATCCCCACAGCATCCCGCTTCCCCACTCCTGCTCCCACCCTGCTCCTGCAGCACCTCATGGGCAGGCCTGCAGCCAAAGGCGCTGCCAGTCTATCCAGCCCGGCTGGTCTGGCTGCTCCGTGTCCCACCCCATGCTGCGCCTCACTGGTCAGGACCAGCTCGGGGGCTTAATTCCTCCCTTCACTGATCCAGGCTCCGGCACTTTCATGCAGAGTGTCCGATCCTCACGGAGCAGAGTTTGGCCAAGGGCTGAGAGGAATCCCTGGATCCTTCAAGACAGGAGGAAGGCATGTCCCAGGTGAACGGCCCTCTCCTTGGTGAAGGCCCCCCATGTATGCTCAGTCCTTCTGCCCCCACCCCAGGCTCTGCCCGGTGTCCCAGCCCCAGGAATGGCAGGGCATGGCGTGGGGAGGCTGTGTGTGTTCCTGTGCGTGTTCCTGTGTGTGTGTTCCTCTGGATGCTCCTGTGGATGTTCCTGTGGGTGTTCCTGACCACCCCACAGCCGTGCCAGCTGCAGCCCCACTCCTGCCAAGCCGGCAGCAGATGTTTAGGGCAGCACGAGTCATCCCCCGGCCAAATTTCCATGCTGGGAGGGAGACTCCTTCCTCTGCCAAAGCCAGGCCAAAGTTTCCCCCAGGATGGGGTTAGCCAGCAGGCCGGAGATAATGGGAAGATGTTAAGGCAACACAGCTGGCAACCATCAGCAGCTGCTCCGGCTGCTGCAGCCCCGGCTCCATTGTTCGCAGGGAAGAGGGATACCGACCTCTGGCCGGTGGTGGGTAGGGAACAGGAACAGGACAGGCTTTGGAAAGGAGGCCAAAGCCCAGCCCGGATGGGTCACAGATGATTAATCTCGCAGGGAGCTGCTCCCACAGCTCCAACAGCTCCGAGAGTCTCAGCGCTAATGAGCCAGTGGGTGAATCCCACCACGCTGACTTTTAACAACGAACTGAACAAATTCCAGCCCTTCCTCTCCCCCTCCCTGTTCCCACAGCCACCTCAACCAAACTCTGCTGAGCTCTGCTTGGCCCTTATAAATTCTACCCCGTGTCAACACTGAACTTGAGAAACTGGGTAAAAAGGCCAGGATTCAGAGGGAGTTCTGTGGGTGGACATAGGTGGTTGGGTTCCCTCTGCTTTTCCCCTCCTGGGCAGCTCTCCAAGCCTCCAGCAGAGACAGGGGTACAGCTCAGCCTGTCTGGAACATCTCTGGTTCATTGGACCTGAAATAGCCGGGTCCTGCAGACCTGGGAAGTGCATCCACGGACAATCGGCCGTATCCCACTCCCGTGACACCCTGAGCTGGCTGTGCCGAGGCCCCGCGACCCCGCAGCCGGAGCAGCACAAATCCAGGCTCGGGAGAGGAGCGTCATCCTTGGCTGATCCACAAAGGAGGAGGCAGAACCACCCCTACCAGGCCACATGGCACGAGGAGGATGCTGCCTTCAGTGCTCTCGTCTGCGCTTCCAACCGGAGCAGGAGGACTTGGAACAGGTTCAGGAACGAGCTGGGAGTGAGTCAAGGCAGTGGAAAATGTGCATTACAGTGACAGAGTGAAGAAGCTCTGGCTGTTTGGTTTATTGAGGAGACCGAGAGGTGCTTTGCTCACGGGCCACGAGCATATGCACGGAGAAGAGATTTCTGATAGCAGCCGGCTCTTTAATCTAGCAGGAAAAGGCATTACAACATCCCTCCTTGGAAGCTGAAACAAGACAAATCCAGATTAGAAATAAGAAGCACATTTTGAGCCGTCAGAGCAATTAAGCGTTGGAACGAATCCCTGGGGACAGAGTGGGATCTCCATCACTCAAAGGCTTTTCACGGAGACTGAGGATCTTTCTCAAAAATGTGTTTCGGTTTGAGCACGAGCAATGGGGTCTCTGCCAAGGCTGTGGAATGCAGGGGGTCAGCCTGGCTGGTCACAGTGGTCCCTTCTGGCCTGGAAATTCATGGACGGAGTTAGAATTTTCTGAAAGGGGCAAAAAATAACCCAGGACGGGCTGGAGCATTTCTCACCATGAGTTTTGCATGGAAAGCCTCAGAGATGGGGCTCAGTCCTTCTGCCCATGGCAGAAATGCCCACACTGGGAAGGGGAGGATGAGCCAGGACTGCAGCACTGGTATTCCTGGGATACCACGGCAGATCACATCTGCTCTGCTGTGTCCCCATGGCCAGCAGCCATGGGAAATGTGGATGCTGGGACAACCACCATCCCCCAAGACATCCCTACACAAAGAAACCTCCCCCAGGCAGCTCTGGGAGATGCAGGTTCATACCCAGCCCAAGGAGAAGCAAACCCAGATGGAAAATCTGTCAGGGCTAGAAGGAAGCCAGCTTGGAATGGCTCCCTTTTCAATTAATTTAATTTCATTTTTAATGATTATTTTCAGGCGCTTTTAGTCCTGAACAAAAGGAGCTTTAAATTCTTCAGGAGCAGTGACTGTTCCAGAAGGGGTGAAGGAAGGTGGGAAGCCCGCGGGACTTCGTTAGGAATGCTGGAGCCGATGGGAAGCAGTGGCTCAGCACGGCACAGGCCAGCATGAGGGAAACCTGGCAATTAGCCCGGGCCCAGCAAAACCCCCTTGTCCTGTCCTTGTCCCTGGAAAGGCTCAGGAGCAGATCCAGGAGATACAGCACCAGCAGACACAGAGGCACCATGTCCAAGGGCAGTGCTCCCACGCTGGGAAGCTGCCTGCTCCTGGTGGGATCCAGCAAATGCCAAGCTGTCGATCCCACAGTGATTTGGGACCACCAGTGATCCCCCTACATGGTGATAACACTGCTCCAACTGAGAAATAGGTATCCTTGGCTCTTCCCGCTCCTCCAGGAGCCGAGTTAGTGTGGCCATTGGTACCACCCCAGTCCTGGGCACTGCTGGAGATACACGGTTAAGATCACATGGAATCATGGAATCAAAATTGTTTGGGTTGGGAGGGAGCTTAAAGCTTATCTCATTCCATCCCTGCGATGGGCAGGGACACCGCCCACTGTCCCAGGTTGCGCCAAGCCCCGTCCATCCTGGCCTTAGACACTTCCAGGGATCCAGGGGCAGCCACAGCTTCTCTGGGCACCCTGTGCCAGGGCCTCAGCACCCTCATGGTAAAATCCTTCTTCATGGCAAAATGCTTCTTCCAGCAGACCACTGGACATTCCCAGGGGTGGGATGACCAGTGACTCGATGTCCCATCAGCAGCTGGGTTGAGGATCAGCCTGGCAGGACCAGCAGAGAGAGAACACACATTGAATATCCCTCTCCAACAGGGTGGGATTTTGGAGGACTTGGGATTGTCTGGTGCTGCAGCTCTGTGCTCAGCGTGGGTGAGAACCAAGGCCAGGATTAGTTAGTCCCCACCAGGACAGGCAACAGAGGGACAGAGGGACGGGACAGGAGCTCTGAGAGCGGAAGGTGATTCAACAACACCTTCCCCTCACCTATGGAAAACCAAGAGAGGGTCATGACCCCACCAGCTCAGACTCTCCAAGCTTTGCTTTTATTTTATTTAATTTAATGCTTCTCTTTCTCCTCCTTAATTGCATTTATCGTCATTAAAATATCAACAGAAGATCCTGGCTCTGGCCCAGGCTCACTGGTGCTCCTACGATGTTTCCCATTTATTTGATGGATTCAGCCACCTGCTCTTGGCTCTGGCCTGCTCTGTTTGCAGAGGGCAAAACCTCATCGGGAGTGAAGCAAGAGCCAAAAAATGGAACAAAATCAACATGGGCACAGAAATTCAACCATTTTGGAGCAGTTGGAGAAGGGGTGGGGCAGGATTCCACCTGGGATTTGCAAACCTCCATCTCGCCAGCCAAGGGAATTCTGGTGGCATCAGTCCATCTCTCTGGATATTCAGTATTCATGGAGCAGCTCCTCTCTTTCAAAAGGATCCATAAATAGGAATTAGGTCTCGAGACCACTTTGGCACGACTCAGATGTTAGAAATGGCAGGAATTAGAGCAGCAAGCGGCTGATACATTGTGGATGAAGGCAGGGATGAAGGTGAAGGAGGTTCCCACCAGCCTCTCCCGACGCCTGGGGCTGCATTTTCTCCTCCTCTCTTCTGGGATCTTCCTTCAGCTGCTCCTCTCTGGATTCCCACAGATGGGCAGCAAGGGCCTTCCCGAGCCCAGAAGTCAGAGAGCCGTGGGGAATGGCTGCCTCATCCTCCCTCTGGAACCCAGGAGAGGCCTCTGTGTGTGTCTCCATGATCCCAGAACTTCATCTCCCAGACTGACCTCTGTCCATGCCAGGGTGGATGGGGTTTGGAACAACCTGGTCTATGGAAAGTGTCCTTTTCCATGGCAGGAAGAGGATGGGCTTTAAGGTTCCTCTCAACTCAAACCATTCCACAAGTCTGTTCCCTCTCCAGAAGAGGGGAAGAAGGTGCTGAATAATCAGCCAGGCACAAACCAGCCACAGAGTAAAGGAGAAGACTAACATAAAATATTAAATTGTCATTCCATAAGATGTGGGTCCAGCTTCCGTTTCCTGTTGCTCCTTTAGGACAAGCGCGGGGAAGGTGCAGGTGGCTCCCTGGAAATCCTCTGTGCACCGTCCCCTGCAAGGGACATCGCAAGGGGACCCCGCTGCAGGACCCTGGAGTGAGGAATCACAGCGGGTGGGGAGGAGCAGGGAGGAATCCCATGGATGCACAGTGACGGGATACCTGGGGAGCTTGGGGAGGCTAATGTGGCTCTGACAGTGTCCATGAGCAGGAGAACACAGGACGCTCTGCCTGCCCAAGGAATGTTCATTACACCACTGAGGTGACACCGAGGACACAGAGTTACCATCAGCCAGTGTGTGCTTTGCTGTGGGGAGACAGGAAAAATCCCATGGCAGTGGAAAAATCCCGTGTCCTGCCTGGGGATGTCTTCAGGGACCCAGAGATAATTCAGAGACTGACAGAAAGAGGCCCAGCTCCCTCCTTCCCTTTGGGTAGGGCTTTGATTCCCTCCAAGTCCCAAGTCAGCTGCTCCCTCCCGTTTTCTTCCCAGAAGAAAGACAATCCACAACTTCAGTTTTCCAGCTCTGCCCAGGGCGGCTCTAGCAACCAGAAAATGGGAGGCACAGAGCTGCTTTGGGCTCCAAAATGGAAGGAAAACCCAGTTGCATGGGAGCGTTTTTGCCGTCTCTGGAGCAGCAGAAATGCCTCTCCGTGGACTCGTGTGGTTTCTGTCCGGGTCTGTGATGAAATGTGTGGCACGGGGAGGGGCTCGTTAGCAAAGCCCTCGGAAGGTCTTGAGAAGGCCTCAAGTCCTCCAAGTTGTTACCACAGGGAGAACCAAAGACAAGTCCTTGGCTCCAGTTCAGGACTGCCTTTATTGCAGGAGGCCTTGGAGCGGGGCAGGAGGAGCAGAGCTCTGGAGCTGCCGAAATGCAGAGCTCTGGCAGCGCCACGTCCTGGCCCCGTGGGCCACACGGCCGTGGAGCGGGAGCCACCCCCAGAAAAACCTCCCCGGCATCTCCCGAGGGTGGGAAAGGGTCAAATGATGCTCCCAGCATCCAAGAGCTGAACAGTGGAGCCAGACAGCCAGAGCACAGCTTTCCCGGGCCAGGAGACCCCATCCTGTCCCACACAGTGTCCAGGCCTATGGGACACAGCTCCAGCCCCACGGGGTGCGATATGGGCTGCACCCACCCTGGAACACCCAGACCCTCTGGATAGTGTTTGCTTTCATTCTGTCTTCCAAGACTTTTATTCCTTTTAGGAAAACCTTCAGGTTTTGTACTGGTGCTGTTTGCCAGACAAATCCCCTCCAGAGAAGTCCTGTGAGGGAAACGAGACCCTCTGGGGCTGTGGCTCCCCTCTCGCTTCCCGCGTGCTCTCAGGAGAATCACTGATCACAGCCGTGCGTGGAAACCTCCGGCCTCTCCCGGCACTCTTGTGAGGCTGAGGGAGCTGGGACGAGGCTGAGGGAGGCGGGAGAGAAGGGGGTTGGCAGTCACAGGCCCAGTGACACTTCTGGAGCGCAGGGAGGACGGAGAATGAGCCGTGTAGGAGTGAGCACTTTCACATCCATGGCACAGCACGGCTGCTCCTGGACACGGCACCTCCCTGGAGAGGGGCTGAGCCCCCCCAAACCTCGGCAGCAAAGGGGGAGGGCTCCTGGCTTTGGGGTCTCTGTCCCAGCCTGAAGCTTGAAGCAGAAAATTTAAAACATTTCAGCACAGACAAGCCTTTCTTTGGGGAAGAGGCTGAGTGTCAGCTCTTCCAGCTTCCAGCAGATGATGCTCATGGCTGCCCCCTCCCTGGAAGTGTCCAAGGCCGGGTTGGAAGGGGCTTAGAGCAACTTGGGATAGTGGGAGGTGTCCCTGCTCACGGCAGGGGTGGAACTGGATGAGCTTTAAGGTCCCTTCCAACCCAAACCATCCTGGATTTTCCAACTCTGAGCTCTTCCATATTTCAGGCCCCTTGCACCAAGGATGGGCCCACGGGAGAGCTCTCCCTTCACAGCCTGGCGGAATAACCCAGAAAAAGAAGAGGTAATGCAGCATGAGATGCCTTTGTGCCTCCTCCTGAGACACAGAGAGAGAGCAGTGCCTGGAGCAGAGATTCCAGAGGAGGCCTGGGCTCCAGTGAGGGCCTCCACCAGCGACACAGGGCAGCCGCGTGGTGGGGGACACCCAGCAGACAATCGTGTGCCACACAGGCAGATTCAGCCCTCCAGATGGCACAGAGATAACTAATTACTTGCTAATTAATAATCAGTTTCCTGTGATTTTATCTTAATTGAGCTCTTTCCTACCCAGCCTTCTACAGCATCGCCCTGGTTTGGAGCGAGCGGCGCTGAGCTGTGGTCCCCTGGCTGCCGGGGGTCCCCATTCCTTGTCTGGGAATGAAGGGAATGTCCCCATTCCCTTCCCAGTGTGGGAAGGGGCTGAGCAGGGCAGCCCTGGGAAGGCCTGAGAGCTGTCAGAGCTGTTGATGGGAATGTTGTGCCTCAGGGCATCGCCCGCAGGCTTTGTTTGCCCTGAGCACTTATGGAGGACTATGAATAATAAATCCATAAAAATAATCGATAACAGGAGAATTCCTGGGTCAGGGCTGCCAGGGACATGAGGCAGCATCCTGCCTCTCCTCCTCTCCTTGTTTCTCCCCTGCCAAGACAAGCCAGGACATCTCACTCTCCCCAGTGGAGGTGACACTTCCCCACCACCCCATCCTTCCCAATCCCTCAGACCCCCAGATTCCCCAGATCCTCATGCCCCGTGATCCCAACTGGGACAGGCTGAGCCAAGCAGCCCCTGCCCACATGCTGACTGTCCCCCCACGCCTGCTGGTGCCCTGCCGGCTCCAGCCGTTCCTGGTGGGAGCAGCCAGCCCCAGGTGAGCAGCAGCACTGCTCTGCCTCCCTGACCTGGGAAACTCGAACGCATCCGCATGGACCGCGAGGGGAAGGGGCAGAAACCACGGGCGGCTGCTGGGATTTCCTCCTGGGAAAGGAACTCTGGCACAATTAGCACACGCGGGCTGGAATGATCCCTTCCATAATTGTGGCTGGGAAGGAGGTGTGTGGAGGCAGGTGCTGAGCGTGCCGGGTTGGGGGTGTCCTGTGCCACAGGGATTTGTCCCCCATCCCTGGATTCCAGCAGCTGGAGGGGATGGAGGGGCTGGGAAGAGGAGCTCCAGCTTCCAGAAAACACCATTTGTGTTCAGTCTTGCTGCTGCCTCCAGGCACAACCAAGGAAGAGGATGGTGAAGGATCCCAGCTATTCTGGGCTGATTTCCCCCCAGGTCCTCCCTAACTTTCATGCCAGTATCTCCAGGATCTGCCCAGCCTTGGCTTTGCCCATGGGCATCACCAGGATGCGCCGGCACCTCCAGGCTGAGCTGGTTCCCACCAGGACCCTGTGTGCAGCAGCGAGGTGGGGAGAGCTCGGGGCAGAATCAATCCCTGGGAGCAACTTTTCCATGGTTTATTCATATTCCAGGTATTTTGGTGCGTTGGCTGTAATTACAGTTCAACATCTGAGGCAAAACAAGAGCAAAAATCTTCCAACCACTTTAAAGAGCGACTTTGAGTGAGGAAAGCAATAAAACACCCCGTGCTTAAACAAATCCTTCCCACCTTTCATCATTCCCCTTCCCAGTCCTGGCTAATTATCAAAGCTATCCGTGTTTTGGGAATGGGCCCCTTTCCCCCTCCACCCTGCCTTGCAGTCTCAGTCCTTCCTCCGGGGTATCCCAGTCCTTCCCAGTAAGCAATGCCAGGCTCTGGCTGGAAGGAGCTGAGGGGGCCCAGTCCATGAGGTGCAGTCTGGGGTCACCCCAGCAGTGCAGGGGAGGTGACAGAACTCATAGGGAGGGGACATCGCTTCCACAGCACAGCAGGGCAGGCTGCTCAGCATCCTGGGAGCTGCTTTGCCTGCGGCTGCCCCTCATCCCCATGGAATAATGGACCTTTACATCCCTGCCACGGCCGGGCTGGCATTGTTCACTGGCATGGAATTCATCCCAAAATGATTTATTTTTAAAAAGGGAACAAAGGGGGCTTCTGGCTTGGCTGCAGAGCACAGCGAGGAGGGACAGGGAGGGAAGGATTGAAAGCTCCCATTGAGTGCTCCGGCCTCGGGAGAGCTCTCGGCCGTGGGGAAGCTTGGGGAGCACGTCTGGGCACTCTGTGCCTCCCCCTGCCCCACTGGTTCCCAGGCTGGAGGGCTCCTGCCCCCCAAAGTGGCTGCTTTTTCCCAGGAGAGCAACATCCTGCAGCATCTTGGGGCAGATCCTGCTGCTCTCACCCATCCCAGGACCACCACATTCCTGCTGTGGACCCCGAAGAGGGAGAGGCAGCCCAGCCCCACGGTGAGAGCTCAGCCCCATCCCCTGCCCCACACAGGGGGGTCACAGTGGTGGGATAAAAGGACCAGGAGAGCAGCTCCGGGGTGACAGAGGTGGCTGTGGGGCAGTGGAAATGCCATCCCTCCAGGGATCCGTGCAGGTGTTGCTGGAGCCAGTGGTCCGTGCTTCAAAGCCTCCATGCGATCCCAGCAGCACGGGAAGAGCTGCTCCCACACCTGCTCCCAGCCCTGATTTATCTGCTGAGGTTTCCCCTCAAGCCTGGCAGGAAAACAAAGAGGGAAATATGAGCACGATCACTGAAATAACAATTGCTTTAATGCATTATCAGGCACAATGATTTCCTGGTGGCAAAAGGATGATGGAGTGAGGCCGGCAGGGATTGCGGGAAGGCGGCACACAGCATTCCAAGAGGTAACGGCGTGGCCGGAGCAGCCTTGGGAAGACCTTGGGGATGGGAATTACCTTGGGACTGACTCTGGGGAGGGTGCTGCAGGAGGGCCTGAGCCAGCTTTTGGGAAAGAAACGCCAGGAAAGGCAGTAAAGTGAATTTTCTCTTCCATTTGGAAAGCGAGAACATGGGCGGAGAGGGAGACCTGCTCCCTCGGTCTCCATGCAGAAGATTCCCGGAGCCAGCCGTGTTCTCGGGAGCAGCAGCTGCTCGCCGGCAGATGAAGGCAAAAGCTTGGAAAGAAGAGCAAACTCCCCAAAAGCCCAGAAGTGCAGAGTTCCCAGAGCTCCTGCAGCAGCCTGCCAGAGTCCGGGGATTTCCCTTCCTGTCTCCAAGGCAGCTCCTCAAAGAGCTGATCCCTGCCCGAGTGTCTGCTCCCGGGGAAAAGCTGGATGTTCTCCACTGGAGTGCTTGTTGGCAAGAGGGATGAGCAGCCTGGGAAGGGCAGGGCATGTGGAGAGGGGAACCTGCCGCTCTCTTCCTGCTCCTTACTGGGACCAGCAGCATAAATGGGATGGAATCAGGGATTGGAGATGCCGGAACCTGCCTGTGGGCGGGATCTGTCCCCGTCCCAGTGGCTCATTCAGCGTCGGGATGCCCTGGGACCTGCCACGAGTCAGGATGGGAGCAGGAGAGGTAGCACAGGAGCAGAGAGCAGCCCCAGGGAGGGTGCCCAGTGCCAGGCTGGGAGGTGTCCCCAGGGGGAGGACACGCGGTGACCGATGGCACGCAGCTGTGGGGCACAAAGAGCTGCTCTGGGTGGCACTGCCAGCGTTATCCCACCCGTGGGGACACTGCACCAGGACACCGAAACAGCCTCCAGCAGCTCAGGATGGGCATGAGGGTGGGACCCAGGCTTCATTCCAAAAAAGGTTTTGGATGTGGTTTTGGATAAGTCGAGTTGCCCAGAGCAGCTGTGGCTGCCCTTGGACCCCTAGAAGTGCCCAAGGCAAGGTTGGACAGGGCTTGGAGCAACCTGGGATGGTGGAAGGTGTCCCTACCCATGGCAGGGATGGAACAAGATGAGATTTAAGGTCCCTCCCAACCCAAACCATTCTGGATTCTGTGACTTCACCCATCCTGTTCCCCCATGGATGGCTCCCTGCATCCCATCCCTCCCCACATCCTTGCCAAGGCTGATTTGCCCCTCTGTGGTGCCATCACCCACCCTGTGACCCTCTCACAGCTCCCTCCACCTTCCCACCTTGGCATCCCCCTGCCAGCTCTGTCCCCTGTCACGGGGTCACACTGCCCTGACTCCCTACCCCATGGAGATGCCACATTCCCAATCCCGAGCTGCAGACACAGAGTGAAGAGCACGGATCTGCTCTCCAGGTCCCCATGTGTTTGGTGTGGATTCCTTTTTTCCCTGCGTGCAGCCCTGAGAGGCTGTTGGCAGGTCAGGCCCGGGCCATGCCAGCCCCGCCAGCCCCTTGCCAGCTGCCTGCTTGCCACCAGCTGCTCCTGCTTTGAGTTACCCGGCTGGGCACATTCCAGTGGAAACTGCATTTTTTTCCCTCTCTTCCCCTTCCCCCTTCCAGGAGCCCCCTTTGATTTAGCGCTTGTGAAAAGCTGCAGGACACGGCCCCGAGCCGCGGTTCAGGTCCGGAGCAGCCGAGCGCAGCACAGATTGCTCGGGATTAACCTGCCTGGGAATGGTGCCCGAGCGTCCCGGCCATGCCAAGTGCTGCTCGTGCCTGGGTACCCAACGGACAGCCAGGCTGGGAGCAGGAGCACCTGCTTCAAATCCCATGGAAAAGGGTCTTGGACACCCCAAATGCAGCTGTGTGGGGAAAGGCACAAGCAAGGCAGTGCCAGGGATCCCCCGTCCCAGTGAGGACAGAGGTGCTCCCTGTCCCAGTGTTGCTGTTGGATCTGGACCACGAGCACCAGGGAACATTTCCCTGTTCAGGTCTCATTTTTCCAAGTTCCCAGAGCTTTTTCATTGTGGAAAACCTTCCCAGAGCCTGTGCAAATTCGGGAAGGGAATGAAAACCAAATCAGCTACACCTGCAGCGAGGGAGGAGCGGACTGACTGCCTGGCCTCAACACAGGCTCCTGTCTGGAACTCATCAGTGGGATCGGGTCTGGATTTGGAACAAAAGCCAGGAGAGCTAGAGAGCTGAAAACTCTGCTCTTAGTGTGTCCCCAGCCTTGCCGAGGCTGCAGATCCCCCCACAGCTGGGAGCTCCCAGATCCAGCTGCTGGGATGGATGGACAGGGCAGGGAAGGATGTAGGGCAGGAGCAACCCTGCAGCTCCATCCCTGCTCCTTCCTCCCTGCAGCTCCATCCCTGCCATTCCAACTCCTGCTCCACTGCTGATGCTCCATCCCTGTAGCTCCATTCCTGGCCCTTCATTCCTGCCACCCCATCCCTGCCTCTGTGTCCCTGCAGCTTTATCCTTGCCATCCATCCCTGGATCTCCATCCCTGCAGCTCCATCCCTGCCTCTCCGCCCCCGTGGCTTCATCCCTGTGCAATCTCCAGTCCGGCTCTGCAGCTTGGAAGGCTCAGGATACTCCTGAAACAAAGCCACACATCGGGATGCTGCTTCGGAGCGTTTGAAATTTGACCACCGCGAAGGAAAAGATGAGGGAACCGAAAAAAAAAGAAGGGTTAATGTGAAAATAATAAATTGCAAACATTCCTGTGGTGGAAGTGGATTCTCTCCTCCTTTTATCCCTGCATATTGTCCTCGCAGCAGCCGTCTGTGAAATTGCACTGTTATTGAAGTAATTCTGGGGGTAATTAGAGTTAATAATTCAGTATTTTATTTCTATTCTCCAGTTACTGCAGGGGGAAAAACACACAGATCCATAATCCGGGGAGCAAAGGCACAGTTTTCCTTCTCGTGGCAAAAATAGCTTTGGTTGGGTCCAATCCTTCCCTGCGCTCACCCACAGCTCGCAACACCCACCTCCTGCTGCTCCCTGCCTGGGGAATTCCAGCCCCATGGACATTCTGCAGCCTTCGGAGCATCCTCAGGTGGGATCTGGGTTACTGGAGCAGGGAAAGAGGGCGATTCAAGCACTCACAGAGCACGGCTCCAGGGAGCTGGGGTCCCTGTGAGGAGCTGCGTGATCCCAGGATCCCTGCGAGGGGATGCCCAGTCCCAGGATCCCTGCGAGGGGACGCCGGATCCCGGGATTCCTGCAAGGAGCTGCCCAATTCTGAGGTGCCTGTGAGGAGCTGCCCAATCCCAGGATTCCTGTGAGGGGCTGCCCAATGCCGGTGGGCACCCACAGGGTGCCAAGGCCCGGTCACCACCTCCTCACATTTCCCCCTTTGAAATATTAAAGGAGTTTCCCGTTCAATTATTTGGAATTAAGTTTGGCAGCGGAGCCCTTTGGGAGGGATCAGATTGATTTCCTCAGTGAAATGACTTTGGAGAGGACTCGGGCTTGTTCCTCGTGCTAATTATCCCAAGCAATAATTAAGCCGTCAGCAGTTGGGGGGCTGGGGGTTTATCTGGGGAGGGAAGGGGAAGGTGAGCCCACCCCAGGGGCTCAGCCCAGCCCAGGGCTGGGCTCAGCCTCTCCAAACAGGATTAGGGCAGGAGACAGACCCAGCGCAGGAGTTATTAGAGCAGGAAATTTCAAATTATATGGAAATAATCTTTGGAGTGCGAGTTTATTTTGGAACTTTAGACTTAATAATTCAGCACTTCTGGGATTTGGCATGTGAAGTGACAAAGATTAAAGGCGTATTGTCAGGTTCACAATTCCGGGTTTTCCAGCGTCCCGGGCCTTACCTGGGTTACAAACACAGCGGGATGGGATGATCCTCACGGATTCCCTGGGCGTGGAAGCTCCCGGGCTCCCTGTAGAGCCGCGGGGATTTCAGAGCCTGGACAGTGCTGGAGCGAGGGCTCAGATTACCAAGACGAAAATACTCCTCAGAACATGTGCGAGCACATTATGAAGTCTAATCATAAATAATTAAAACTTAGCTACACTTGTCAAATAAATGAACAAAGTACAGTTTGTGCTGCATTATCCTCGCCTTCCCCCGCCGCTGTTTGTCACCAGCTCCTCGAACCGGGCAGACTATTTATAGCAAACAACTTATTCCAAGCATTTTGCCCTTTTTTTTCTTTCTTCCTGCCTGGGAATTGTTCAGGAACAGCCTCTGATTCTTTACTAATTTCTCCACTCTCCATAATTGCTCCAAATCCGTTTCATGTGCATCGACTCCAGCGCTGGGGTTGATTGCAAACAGCTCCCAGCACATCCCAACGCTGAGTTTGCTGCTTCCAGCTTTGGAATTGCTGTTTCAGCCCCCGATGCCACAGGGAGGGACCAGAGCCGGGGTTTACCTGGAAGCTGGGGCGTGCTGGGAGGATTGAACTGTTTGGTCTTAGAGAGGTTTTCATTTTGTAGAAGCGGCCCTGCCGTGACCCCACGGATATTGGAGATGGGAAAGAGGGGAAAGATGATATAAAGAGATATCCCGGCTTATTGCTGAGGTGTGTGATGGAAGAGAGATGCAAATTGGTGCATTTATTTTTTAATAGTGGTGGGGATTGGGAGAACAAATTCCCACTTCGTGTCATGTTTTGTAACAGGGAGGAACGGAATTCATATTTCAGTGTTGGTACGGAGGAGGAGTTGGAGGGTAAATAAGTCTGTTGATATTTTAGACTTTGTAAGGAAGATTTCAGAAGGGTTTGTTTATAGAGAACCATGGAATGATAAAATGAATCACAAAATCCTCGAGTGAATCACAGGAGGGGTTTGGTTGGAACGGACCTGAAAGCCCATCCAGTGCCACCCTCTGCCACGGACAGGGACATCTCCCACTGGACCAGGCTGCTCCAAACCCCATCCAAGCTGTCCTGGAACACCTGCAGAATACAAACCCTGTGCCTCACAGGTCACGTTTGCCTCCATTTGCTGTTGGGGAGGTGGGCAGGGCTCTCCATTCCCACCACAGGATGGCCAAGGACCCGACCCCAACACAAACCCCCGCTCCAGCTGCACCAGGCTCAGTCTCTCCGTGAGAAGCAGCATCTCCATGGTCTGCTTTGTCCGTTGGGCAGGTTCAGCACCCCCAGCCCACTCCCCACCCTCCGGACTCCCCGGGTGAGGCAGCTCCAGCTGTGCCGTGCCCGGGAAGCCGTGCCAGCTGGGATAACCCGGCTCAGGGCATGGCTGCCGTGGGCTGTGGCCACCGGGGCAGGATTTTACATGACCCAACAGCTCTTTGTGGCTGCTTTTATGGCAAATATGCACAACAAGATACTGGAGTCGGGGAGAAAAGGAGTTCAGAGCCAGCGTGAGCCTTCAGGTGGTTCCTCGTTCCCGGGCTGGGTTATTTTCCTACAGAATTACATTGCTTTGGTTGGGGATTTTTTAATAAAGGAGAAATCACCTTCAAAGCAGCATTTCCGTTAACCCCTTGCTGCCTGTGAGCCAGAGCTAAGGGTGGTTCCAGCATGGAATGAGGCACTGGGGCAGCAGGGGTAGCTTTGGCAGGAAAAGATGAGGGAGAATCCCTGAAAATATCATCCACCTCCAAAAAACTCAAATGAACACCCCGAGCCTCCACACTGCCTTCTGCTGCTGGGGGACCATTGGAGAATCCAAGAAAAGAACAATGGGAATCTTGGCCAGCCAAGGTGAAATGGGACCATGGGGAATTGCTGCAGTTTTAGTGTCAGTTTTCGGTTTTACAAAAAAACCCTTGTAAATAAAATTAACTAAAAGAAAATAAAATTAAACCAATTCAAGGCACTCTTCTGAGAAGTCAGAAGACGAACAAAGCAGTGGCCAGGGGAGAAACCTTTTCCACTGCCGTGTTCCGGATGCTTCCCTGCTGGCAGGACCAGGCGATGCCGGATGAGGTGGCACTGCCAGCTCTGCCCTCGCTGCTGCCAGGGCCGCGTGAGCCCGGAGTGACTCAGGGGATGGGAGCCAGCCGGGCTCACCTTGCCCGGGGGGAATGTCTGGGAGCTCAGCTCCTGCAGGGAAGTGCTGAGCCCATCACCCTCAACCAGCGGCCCCGAGAGCGGCGCTGGGGGTGGGGGAGATGAAAGCGGGGCACAGGAGGCACCCCCAGACAGCGGGGGCCACACCCCGGTGCCCTCCCTTCCGGCCCGGGGCCACACCCAGCCCAAGACAAAGAGCCTGAGCAGGAATTTGTCCCCGGGCTGGTGTCTCGTCAGGGCTTCGTCATTCCGGCCTTGTCTGGGATGTGCTCGGCTCAAGGGAAATTTCCAGCCGGATCCCTGGAGGAACGTGGCACCTCGCAGCTCGCCCCGGGCGGCAGCTGCCCCACGCCTCCCTCATCCCGCGGGATGCTCCGTGCCCGCTCCCCCTCCGCAGCAGCTCCGCCACTCCTTCCCCGTCTGCCCAGCTCCAGACAGGCAGCTCCCGGTGCAGCCGGAATTCTCCTGGTATTTCTGCCGCGTCGCTGCCCCGAGGGAGCTGGGGACCTTCCAGCTCTCCGGTTCCCGAGGTGGTTGGTCAGGAATCGCAGCCCCGTCAGCGCGGGGAGTCACGAACCAGCTCCCGGGAGCGCCAGCGCCCAGCACCGCTCTGGGCTCAGCCATGCCAAGGGATTTGGGAGGATTTTAGGCCTTTCTGTGTCTTTCCTAAACGCAGAAAATGAAGAGGCACTTAAGAATCTGCTGTTTATATTGAAAACCAAAATCCCTTTAGAATTTAATCTCCCGGTGATGGATTTAATACTGTTACAGACAGGCGAGTTCTTTTTATATCACGGGGGTGCTGGGAACTCTTTGAAGCAGGATTTTGTTGCAAACAGAGTATTTGTCCCCAAGGCCCTGTCACGGCGGTGTCTGGGTGTGCGGGTGACAGAGTGGCCGGGGAGGGGAGGTCCCACAGGGGACATTCCTGCACTGTGACATACGGAGGTCACGCTGTGGCTCGCTGGGGTGCACGGTGACATCTCGGGGTGCACGGTGACACCTCGGAGTGTGTGGTGGCGCCTCGGGGTACACACCAGAGACCATCACTGCCAGGACCAGACCTTGGCTCTGCCCAAGGCCTCCCGGAATTCCAGTTTTCCCAGGGAGGTGGGTGATGCTCCGGGCTCAGCGCATGCAGCACCGGCACAGGGAGCTGCCCAGCGCTCCCAGGGCTGTGCTGGGTGTGTGGCTGCTGCTCTGGGATTCTCACTCCCTCTCTAACATAAAAGCAATCCTTTAAACTATAAAAAATACCCCATTTATTTTTCCAGCGAAAAGGGGGTGGCCCAAAGGCCGGGCCTGCAGCAGCAGAGCTCCCCGGCCCTGCTGAATCAGCCCTGGCTCAGAGGGAGCAGCCGGCACCCTCTGAATCACCGGCCCGGTGCCGCGAGTGCCGGCCCGGCTCCCATCGCTCCCATCGCTCCCATCGCTCCCATCGCTCCGGCTGACCCAGTTCCCACCTGAGGAGCCGGGGAGATTTTCCACCCCGGCCACCGCTGCCGACACCGCGCCCGCGGGCGAGGGAGGGCTGAGCTCATCCTGACGCAACGGGAGGCGAAGGATGAGGGAGAGGGAAGGGGACAGAGCCACGGGGTGGTCCCTGACCTTGCTGCACGCACCGAGTCACCCCGCACGGGGCCGGTGGATGCTCCCCGCCACCACCGCGGTGCAGCGGCCACGAGGGTGGAGAAAAACAAACACGGAGGGATGGAGGGATTAAAGACATATCCAGCCCTCCATCCCAAATCAGCCCCGTGACCTTGCAGTGGAATACTGCTCCCCCTCACCCTGGAGCACCCCCGAGGCGGGGAGGTGCGGGGCTGGTTCTGTGTGTGCTGGTGGAACCTCGGGAGCGTCCCCGGCAGCTGAACCTGGAGCTGAGCTCCCGCCCCTCCTCGGCAATAAACCTGCCGGCAGGAGTCACTGACCTTGTCCCCATCTTTCAGCTGCTGTTCCAGGAGACCGAGAGGGGACACACAAGGTCACTGTCTCTCGCCGGCAGCGGCTGAGTGGCCGTTTCATCACCGAGGAATAGGCTGGTGCTGAAGAACGCCCGGGCCGGGGAAAGGAGCTGACAGACGGGCGGGGGGCTGGGACAGCGGGGAGGGGGCTGCGGGGGCTGCGGGAAAGCTGAGACACTTTGTCCTTATCCAAAGACCCCGTTTAAGTTCATGCCCCGTGGGGGGCCCTGAAGCAGCCTGGCCGTGGGGCACAAGGAGTCCGTCCTCGCATAGCTCCTTTCCCTGCCCGGAAAAAGCACTTTCAGCCTCAAATCCCTCCTGACGTTTCCCTGAGCGTTGGAGCTTCCCATCGGAAGCTGCCTTGCTACCATGCATCTGTCTCACTGGAGACTTGCTGGAATGACGTGCTCGAAAGAGCTGTCAGATTTGGTTAAAATTAGGCAGCAGACTCCAAGTTATTACTGGAGGACAGATGGACACTCTGGGGGTGCGGCGTGTGCCCAGCAGCGCTGGAAAGCCGAGCCCCAGCCACCGCCGAGAGACGGGGCTGGGAGGGGCCGAGGGCCGGGGGCTGAGGGGGACTGTGAGACACGCCGGACTGGCCCTGGCAGATGGTGTCTGTGGCACAGGGGCTGGAAATTGGGCTAAAACCTGTCCTGGGGGGAGCTGGCCCCGCGCCGGCCCGGCGGAGCCTTGGGCTGCTGCTTTCCCCAGCCGGGGGAGCCGAGCGTTGGCTCCAGCACAGAGGATGCTCCTGAATCCTTCAGAGAGGAGCAGGAGAGGGAGAGCGGCCACCACCCAGCCTGGCAGCCCTTCAGCAGCCGCCCTCAAGGAGAGAACAAACTGCTCAGCAGAAAAGCTGTCATTTGAGAAGGAGACCGTAATGTCCTCCTGTTCCCCGCCGGCCGCGGGACGGGAAGGACAAATCCCGTGTCCGGCGGTGCCCTTGTACAGGCAGCGTGTCCCGACCGTCCTCCTCTCCAGGGCCTGAGCAAAGCTGCTTAGGAGGCACAAGGGAAGAACCAGGGTAGGGTCCTGACAGCCCACCCCAGCTGGAAAATCCCTCCCTGCGCCAGAGCTGCCGAAAATCCCGACACTCCCCCCATGAGGGACTGCAGGGGTTCAGGGTGTGGGGCAGGCTCTGCCTCAGCGGTCAGTTCTCCCCTCTCCCAGTCCCTGAGGTCTCCCCCGACGCTGGCGTGTCCCCGAGCCTGTATCCATCCCGGTGAGCATTCCCGGGGCCGGCGGTGCCGCTCTCCCGGCAGGGCCCGCCCCGCTCCCTCGCAGGCAGGTAATTACCATGTCCCCGACTCGGCTGTAATGAGCCCAGGTGCTCGTTTGCCATCCAAGCAATTTACTGGCAGATCCTCCAGCAAGAGCCGAGTCCCAGGGAAGGGGCCGGGAGCGCGGCTGTGCCGGTGATGGATGCGCAGGACACGGCAGCAAAATTACCTTCTCCAGGGGGAAGGGAAACGGCAGATGAGGAAAAGGGGTTGGGAGCGAGGGGAAGGAAGAGACAAAGGAAGAAAAGGAGTAGTGAAGGGGACAGGTGGTGGTGAAGGAGCAGGGAGGGCCGGGGAGCATCTCTGGGAGAGGGAAAGGAGAGCGAGGATCCACAGCTGGCACGCGGATGCTCCACGCCCTGTGGCTGAGGGATGCGCTGACATTCCTGCGGCTGACGTTCCCCGTGGGTGACATTCCCTGCTGTCCCATGCAGACAGCAAACCCTGGCTTCCAACGCTGGAAGGTCAGAGCTCTGTTCACAGATTCCAGGAGTGAAGGAATAAAAACCCACCACAATTCACACAAAAATGAATCACCTCCCTCCAGATCCTTCAGGCTGACTCAAATTCCTGATATATTTCCCTGTGTTTGGTGTTTTCATGTCCAGCAGCACAAACGCCTCCGTAAAATTCCAGTCCTTAAAGGAGACCTGTAGGAAAGGTGGGGACAGGAATTTCGGCAGGGACTGTTGCGATACACCAGGGTGAGGTGGTTTTAAACTAAAAAGGGAAGATTCTTGTTAGCAAGTTTAATAATAATTTAGATTAGATCTAAGGAAATACTTTTTTTACAGTGAGGGTGGTGAGGGCATGGGTTGCCCAGAGAAGCTGTGGTTGCCCCATCCCTGGAAATGCCCAAGGCCAGTTTGGATGGCGCTTGGAGTGACCTGGGAGAGTGGAAGGTGTCCCTGACTATGGCAGGGGGTGGAATGAAATGACCTTTAAAGTCCCTTTTCAACCCAAACCATTCCATGATTTCTTTGAAACACACTAGGCTCCTTCCTGGACCCTGCCAGGCTCCTGGTCCCCACCTGGCACTTCCTTTTCCCTGGGGGCTGCTCCAAACTTCCACCTGGTCAGAACCTTTCCCTGATTCCCACCCTAAATTAATTCTTCACCAATTTAGAACCATTTGATCTTGCACTGATACAACCACTGGAGTTAAATGCCTTCTCTCCCTATTCGTCTTTTTCTCCCCCAAATTTCAGGAGAGTCGTTCCAGCCCTTCTCAAGCTCCATTTTGTGGAGCTGAGCAAAGCTCTGTCCCTTCATCCCTTGTCACCAGGCAGATCTGGTGACACAGAGCCTGGAATCAGCTCCCTGAGCCACAGGCAGGCTGCAGCAGCCCAGGCTCAGCAGGGTCAGGTCCGAAGTTGCTCTGAGCATTTACTGCCCTAGTTCTGCTCTGCACATTTATCTCATTTGCAGCTGGGCAGCTGATCCAAATGTGAACGTACCCAAAACGGCCAGTTCAGCATCCCTGCTCCCTGGAATGGGGCTTTTCCTTGTGCCTGTGCTGTGGAACAAGGGATTGGAGCTAACAGAGGGCTGGGAAAGGCCCAGGCAGAGATAAAACACTATTAAAAAAATCAAATGATCTAAATGTTAAGGGAGGAAAAACTTAATAAATTAAATGTAAATCTATTTTTGTTACATCTGTTCAGATCCTTTAAGGAGCTTTAGGACAGCTGTTTCTATATCCCATTTAATCTTGATGTTATTGTAATGAGCTAAGGCTTGGGGGCTGAGCTGATTGTCTCTCCAGGCGAATTCCTGAGCACCAGTGAAAACGCTGCTCCCAGCCTGGAGCCACTTCCGAGCTCCCATCCCGGGGATGGTTGGGTTTTCCAGGCCAGGAGGGGGCTTTGTCAGCCAGCAGCCCCCCAAAGCCCAGGGGACACAGAGGGGACACACCAGGCCTGGCTGATGGAAG
Source organism: Callaeas wilsoni (assembly GCA_013398955.1). Taxonomy (NCBI): domain Eukaryota; kingdom Metazoa; phylum Chordata; class Aves; order Passeriformes; family Callaeidae; genus Callaeas; species Callaeas wilsoni. The sequence continues at coordinate 58,825 of VWPU01008937.1, forward strand.
TGGGGACCCCCCGCCAGTGCCTCACTCCAGCCCCACTCCCGCTCCTGCGGGCAGGGAGGGAAGGGAAGGGAAGGCAGAGCTGCAGCCGGGTGCCTGTCCCAGCCTGCACATCCAGCACGCTCTGGGGGCCGGGGCTGAGCCCCCCACCCTCCAGGCTCCCCTCCTTCCATCCCTCCCTTCTTCCCTCGCCCCTCCCGGGCCGAGCTGCGGCCGCTCCTCCGATTTCCTCGCCTCAAGTTGTCACGTCCCCCTTTGCTCCTCAGCTCTTCCCCCACTTTGCTGGCAGAGTTATTCCTCTGACATGAGAGGCTTTGTTTTTAATTTCCTAAATTACAGCATAATTTAGGCTAATTATTGCTTTGTCCCTCTGATCTTATTAAACCTTTAATCCCTCGGTGATTCCCCACCCAGAGCAAAGTCTGCTTTTCTCACATTCATTACTGCTCTGGGTCTGCTCTTGCCTCTTGCCCGGGGCACCCTCACCTCCCAAACTGGCTGCCCATGCCCTGGATGTTCCCTCCCTGGCTCCCTGTCCCTCCAGTGCCATGGGATGCCCTTTCACAGGCGGGGAGAGGCTTGGCACGAGGACAGGAGCTCCTCGGGAGGGATGTGCCACCTTAGGCTGGCCAAAATTCCTGTCACTGTAGTTTGAAACCTCCCCAGCTTTTTTCCTGCGGGACAATGTCCAGCTGCCTTTTGATCCCGGGCCCTTTGGAGTGGCACATCCCACTGAGCACCACGGAGACCTCACTCCTCCTGTCTCCAACTAGGTCAAGGCCAGGCTGGACGGAGCTTGGAGAAGCCTGGTCCGGTGGAAGGTGTCCCATGGCAGGGGCCAGAATGAGAGGAGCTTTAAGGTCCTTTCAAAACCAAACCATTCTGGGATTTTGTGATGGGCAGCCTCTGGCAGGGATCAACCCCATTCCCTCCTTGCCAAGTCCAGAAACAACTTTTAATAACCCCTTCCTGCCCCCATTATTATTGACTTCCCAAAGTCTGGAAGGTTCCTGTGGGCACCATCTTCCCAAGCAACCCAAGGTTTTTCCATGCTAGGATGTGCAGAGAGTGTCACCCATCCGTGGGCACCCAGGGCCACCTGAGCCGCTGCTTCCCAAGGAGCAAGCCACAGGATAAGGGGAAAGAGCCTTAAGCTGTGCCAGGGGAGGTTTAGTTGGATATTGGGAAAATTTTGTCATGGAAGGTGTTGTCAAGGCCTGCCACAGGCTGCCCAGGGCAGTGGGGGCTTTAGGAAACCTGGGGATGTGGCACTTGGGGACACGATCAGTGGTGGCCTTGGCAGCACTGGGGAATGGTTGGACTCAAGGATCTCAGAGAGCTTTTCCCTCAGGTGACCCCTGGATAGATCCAGCCAAGGCGCCAGCACGGAATGCTCACCTTCATTTGCTTGGGCAAAACAGATGATGGAAATTTACTTTTTATAGCTACAAAGTTGAAGGATTTTCTGACCACAGGCTGCAAAAATCCCCTTAATGAAGCCCCAGAGCTCTCCAGGGCTTTGGGAAGAGCTCTGGCCCCCGGCCCCCCTTCTCCACTTGAAGTATTGTTTCTGTCTTGAGTCTCCTGCCAAGAATCTCTTCAGCTCTGCAGCTGGATTTGATACAGGGGTGGGGAGAGGAGCTTAATCACAGCACTAAAGAGAGAAGCAGTTCTGGGGGAGTCTTTCAAGGAGCTGAGTTGAAAGAGTCCCTGAGAGCAAAGGGGCTCCCACTCGCACTGCCCAAACAGGGGAAAAAACCCACCTCAGAAGGGCCAAACAAAACCTCACCCAGGCTTTGCTGCCTCTAATTCATCCCAGGCCCTGGATTAAAAGTAGGTCATTAAAGCAGCTGCGGGAAGGGCTGAGGGCAGCCCTGCCTGTGGCACTGAGACGATGGTGGTAAATCACAGCCCCGCTGAGGCTCCTGTGCCTGGACAGGAGCCCGATTCCCAGCTGGATGCGAGAGGCACCGCAGCAGCCCCGAGCCCTGGGAGAAGGCACAGAGCAGGCACGGCCACAGCGACCTCCTGGCATCCATGGCCTGAGAGGATCAGGAGGAAGATGGGGAGATGCAGGGATCAGCTGGGACTGAGCGATGGAAGCAGGACAAGGATGCTGTGACCTGGTTTTGAGGACTGGGCTGGTGCTGGGGCTCCAGAGAGAGCCAGAGCACTGCCGGCTTCCCACCTCCTGCTCACCTGGATGGGGCTTGGAGCAACCTGGGATAGTGGGAGGGGTCCCTGCCGTGGCAGGGGGTGGAATGGGATGAGCTTTAAGGTCCCTTCCAGTCCAAACTATTCCAGGATTCTACAATTCTGTGCCCTGGCATTGCCCAGTGCCAGACAAAAACTGCTGCCCAGAACTGCAGGATGAGACGAGGAACGCTGGTCCCTCCTCACAGGATGCCTGGCACTGGTAATGATTTCCAGCTCAAATTAACTCCTGCTCTCCAGCTTTGGTGCTGCCAGGCAGGCGGAGCATCACCCAGGGCCAGCAGCACCCAAACCCCAGAGAATCTGGGACGGAACCCCTTTTCCTGCCCCCAAAATCACTGGGAGACCAAGGCTGCCCTTCCCACAGCCACACAGTCCCTCTCTCCCGGCTCTGTGCAGCCTCTCCTGAGGTTTCCCTGCATCCATCCTGCCCTGAGGGTACCAGGAGGGATCCATGCCAGAATCCTGCTCCTGCACCATCCATCCTGGGAGCAGGACCCCAGGATCACCCGGAGGGCAGGCTCAGAGGGTGACAACAGAGCAGCACGTGGCTCTCCCATGTCCATTATTGCCACCGGAATTTTCGTGCCCCGGGAAGGACTGTGACACCTTTGCAGCTTGAAAAAGCCAAGGGGGAATGTATTCCCTGTGGTCCTTGTGATGGGAATGGCACCTTCCCCTGCAGGGGGCTGTCGGGGCTCGGTGGCACAAATCCTCTTCTCCCAGGATGAGCAGCTTCCCAGGGAGCCCCAAAGGGAGAGGAGGGTGAGGGGGCTCAGTCTCAGATCAATAATAATAATAATAATAATAATAATAATAATAATAATAATAATAGTAAACAACAACTGTTTGCCTCAGCCATAGAAGGAAGTGCCTGTTGGATGCCATCAGCTGTGGCTCCCGGGTTCCGGACTCGCCCCGTGGAGCTGCAGGGATCAGAGGAGAGGCTGAGATTCCCAGTAATGCTGATTACAGTGAGCACGGACCTGCGGGAGGTGCAGGAGCTGCCACATCTCCCAGGGCTGCTCCAGATCTCTCACCCTCCTCACCACGTGCTGCAGCCCTGGGCTCCTGGTGAGCTCCGAGATTTGCCAATAAAGCTCTCGGCTGGATCTTCCCAGGGCTCAGGAACCCACAGGAATGGTGGGTCCTTGATGCTCCAGCTGGGAGCTGGACCCATTGACAGATGGATGAGACTCCAGGGCACAGATGGGGACCACAGCACGAGGCATCCATGCTCCTCACCCAGGGATGTCAGCAAAGGAGGGGTGACCCTGTCCTGGGACACAATTACTCCTCACATCCCCCCTGGCAGTGCTAAGAGGACCCAGCCCCTTTCCCCCCCATCCCAGTGCACGTGCAAGACATCCCGGGTGGGGAGATGGGATCCAACCCACTCCAAACCAGGCTGATTCCCGTCGTCTTCCAGGTGGCCGAGCCGCCAGCCAAGGAGGATGCTGAGATCTGCAGGACCCTTCTGCTCTTCCCGGAAGGAACCCGCAGCCTCCCACCAGGCCCCAGCATTTGGAGGCCGTGGAGGAGGAGGGCTGTGGGGGCTCTCCATGCCTGGTGCCATCCCCCTGTCCCCACCGTGGGGGACACGGCCCCTTCCCACTGCCTTTCCTGTCCCCTGCCAGCTGATGGCTTGTCCCGTGGCCAGAGCGATGGGGCTGCCTCCAATGAATATTTTGTGCCAAGTCCAAGCAGGCATTGGAGATCTTCAGCTGGCCATGAGCATCCCCCTCTCCGTTCCAGCTCCCTGCCACCCACTCTGTGCCTGCCACCAGCCTGGGGTGGGAGGATGTGGGGACAGGGAGGATGGAAATGGCTACAAATGCTTCCCTGAACCTGGAATGGCTGGGAGGTGTCTCTATCCCAGTCTGGGGGGCTGATCCCTGCCTGGCTCGGGGGTCTCTCTGGACCGGAGCTGTGCCAGGGCTCCAACGTTGCAGGAGCACCGACAATAGCGAGGAAGAGCCGGCTCTGCTGGCGCCGCGGATCCTGGGCTGCCGGACTCGCCACCCACGGCACAAAAGCAATTAAAAGTTGCACACAGAGGCCACAGTGAAGAATGAGGACACGGAGCTGTGTCACCACCGCGCCGTTCACGCCTGTCACACCAGCCCAGCCGGTCCTGGGGGACGCAGCCGGCACGGGGATGCCGGGGAGCTGCCGCTGCAGCAGGGCCGGGATCTGGGAAGCGGTGAGGAGCAGGGAAAAGGAGGCCGTGGGCGAGCAAAACTTCCTCCCCCACCATCCTCTCCCTCAGCCACGGCTCGCTGCGCCCAGCCCATAAGGCCAGTGACCGGCAGAGCATCCGCAGTGACCGGCACAGCATCCCCATGGAAAACCCCACGGAGCGGAGCGGGAAGCGGAGCAGCCGGGCAGGAGGAGGCACGGGGGGTGTCCGTGGGGGGGTCCCGCAGCCCCCGGCCCCTCCCCAGCACAGCCCATTGTGTAACGTGGCCGGGCCGTCAGGACTCATCTCGTCACCCGCTCGGCCGCGCTCCCGAGGGAGCCGGAGGCGGCGGCTGCCAGGACACATCAGGCAGCGCTGGCGGTGCCCGAGCTGGGCACGGCGTGGGCAGGGACACACGGGGGGAAGGGGAGCGTGGGATAAGGCTCAGCTCACACCGGAACCCCCCTTTGCTCCCCCTGGAGCATCACCCACCTGCCGGCCCAGAATCGACACAAAATCCTGGAATTACTTACCTTGGAAAAGACCTCGGAGATCTTCCCGAGCCCCCGGAGGAGAGGGTGAGTGGGTGGTGGAGCAGGACACATCCCTAGGGACCCCCTTCCCATGGCTCCCACGGCCTCTCCTTGGCTTTGCTGCTACAAAATCCTCCCAGCCCGGGCACGCACGCACACCCTAAAAAACCCTAAAGCACACACCCCAAAAACAACCAACCCCACAAGGGTCCCTCCATAGGAAGCGACGCCCCAAATCCCTCTTCCTGCTGGTGGGTAACGAGAAAGTGCTGGAGAAAAACCCCCTGCAACAAGAAGTGTGAAAATAACGGATTTGGGGTTTCCTTCAGCGAGAAAATAATAACAAAACCCAAATCATTTCAAGGATCCCAGAACAAACAAGAAACACCACAAAAGCAAACGCCGTGGTCTGCGCAAGGATAAACAAACAATCCCATGTTAAACACAGCCAGAGAAAAGGCCAAGTTTGTTTGGGAAGGGAGAGTTAGGTTGGAAAAAATGTTTTTAAAAGTGCTCCCTATGGCTTCACCTGATCTCCCAGCTCTGACTCCAAAGGCAAAGCCAAAATATTTGATTTAAAAAATGTCGAAGTGAGACATTTTTATATTTTTAAAAATCCATTCTTTTGGCCACGAACCCAGAACGAATGAATAGTCCAGGCCAGTCCAAAACTGCATATTTTTGTTGAGCACAGCATTAATCGGACACGTTTCACCCTGCTCTGGTAGAAACAAAGTGACCACGGCGGAGCCAGTTCCAGGTTTGGTGCTGGAATTGGGGACCTGGACAGGGGAAACTGGGAAGGGCACTGGCCTGCCCAGAGGACACAGTGAAGTGGGAAATGTTAATTATGTGACTTCTAGGGAAAACTATTCCTTTAAAAACCTGCTGGAGGGGAAGGATTCACTTTGCCAATGCAGAGTGAGAGCCAAGCTCCCCCAGACCCCTCCAGTGCGGCTGCCCCAGCACCCCCCAACTCCGGGATGAGCTGGGAGCATTCCCGGCTGCCTGCTCCTGCTCCTGGCAGGATGAATCCCACACAGCTGAGGAGCCTTTTGCTCCTCCAGCATCCCTTGATGCTGGAGATGCAGGGAGGGCTCCACAGCCGAGGTGCCCATCCTGGCTGGAACACCCCACCCGCAGCGGGAGCAGCCCCGGTGCCGGGTCAGGATGATCCAAAGGGTCCAGCTGCAAGCCTTGCTCTCCCAGGAAGTCTCCACCCTCCCTTGCCCCAGAGATTTTCCTCGCCCTGGGGCTCAGCAGATCCCGCTGTGCTCCAGCTCCCTCCTCCCCGCCCGTCCCGCCGGGGCCGCGGGGCCTCCCCCGGCTGCTGCCGCGCTCCGGCCGCGCTCCGTGCTTGGCTGCACTCCCTGAAAGAGCCTTTCTCTCGCATTCAGGGCAGGATTCGCCCGCCCGTCCCTCCCCGCCGCTCTCCTGCAGCCAGCGGTGCCGCGGGGAAGAGCGGCGGCAGCGCGGGACGCGGCGAGGCCAGAGCATCCCGCGGAGCATTCCATGGAATATCTCATGGAGCATCCCACGGAGCATCCCGCGGAGCATCCCATGGAGCATCCCATGGAGCATCCCACGGAACATCTCTGAGCAGGGCACGCCCGAGACCCACTGCTCCTCCCTGAGAGCCTTTTTGTCTCCTCCCAAGCCCCTTGCCCATCCCCAGATGAATGAGGGGGGTCCAACATCCAAATGGCATTCCTGGTGAGAATTCCTGCATTCGCCTCACATGCACAGGGGTTCTGTGCCCGAAAATCCACCTCCAGCAGCTGAGATCAACAGGAAGGTGCAAAACTGACTCTGGGAAACCCTGCAGGATTTTCTTCACTGACAGGGTGGTCAGGCCCTGGAACAGGTTGCCCAGGGAAGCGCTGGAATCACCATCCCTGGAAGTGTTCAAAAAACACATGGAAGTGCACCTTGGGGTTGCAGCAGTGCTGGGAGAATGGTTGGACTCCACGATCTCAGCAGGTTTTTTCCCACCTTAATGATTCTGTGATCCTATGATAAGACATGGAATAAAATTCTGATCCCGCAGGCTTCACTGCTTCTGCCTGAGCTGTGAGGGAGGTGTTCACAGCCTGGGATTTCCTGGGATGTGGGATGAGTCCCCCGGCCTCGCTGCCCCTGCACCGCACACCCCACAGCCCCCCAGCCCTCGGCACCCCCCAAGGACACCCAGGCTCGTCTTTCCCGTTTATTAGGAGCTAATTACCCCTCTGCTGGTTTTGAGATGGATCTCGGGATGTTCACAGGCTCAGCCTTCCTTAACCCTTTCCCCCCAGGCTGGGACGGGTTTCCGGGTGACCCGGGGGGCCGCAGACACTGCGCCTTTGTTCGGCTGCTCCGGCTGCCGGGATATCGGGATATCGCCTTACGAGCCGACTGCTCCGGCCCCACTCCCGCGTCCAAGAGCAGCAAAGCCCAGCCGGCACCGGGATTATTGTTGGAAGCCCAGGGAGGGCGAGGAGAGGCGTCAGGCTCTGGCAGGGCTGCGGCCAGGGGGAGGCGGGATGGGCACCCCAGCAGGACCCACCTCTGCCTGCCCAGAGTGGGGGTGAAGCTCAGCCCCTCTCATCCATCCCCTGGGAAACCTCTTCACCGATCCCATTTTCCCCTCAACCCTCGCTGTGATCCAGCCCCTGCAGGTCCCCACAGCCCTGCCCTGTTAAGTCCATAATTAACGGCCAATCCCATTTTACATCAAGCGGTGGGAAACCACAGTTCACCCCGCATCCTCCTCACGAGCTGCTCTCTCATTTCCAGCCAGGACAAAATGATGGATGCAGGGATGGGAGCTGCCATCCTTCCAAGTTCCTGCAGCACCAGCACTGGAGAGAGCTAGGCATTGGCACAGCCGCATTTGGGGGGACACCGAGGGTCTCACGGGGACAGCAGCCATGGGAGTCCTCCACCCCATTTTTCCAAGGGCAGCTTTCCCTGCTGGGGCTGGGGCAGCAGGAAAGCTCCTGGAGCTTTCCCTTCGTTGATGCAAAGGGAAATAACCCCACAGGCAGCTGCCTCTGTGCTCCTGGCTGCGGATTCACCCACTGGTTCATCTCCCCAGATATTCCCTGTATCCCTCCCCACCTCCATCTGCACCAGGAGAAGCCCATCTCCAGCTGGGGCACCTCCTGGGCACCCCGGGAAGCCCTTTGCCTTCTACTGGGCAGGGCTGACACCCCACAGCACCCCGTCCCCTGTCCCCCACTGCAGGGATGATCCCACCCCAGCTCCCAGCAGGATTCAGGGCTTTTTCCACCGCACTCCAGACACCAGCTGGGCCACGTCCCCACCTGAGCTCCCCCAGCCCCCAGGTGGAGGAGAGCAGAGCCCTCCCAGCCCTTTGGAGTTTCCAGCTCGCTTTTCCTTCTGGCTCAGCTTCCCTACAAAGACCCCAGAGCCACAGCCAGAGCCAATTTCCAGCAGGAACCTGGCGCTGGGCTCACTGGGGAGGATTACACCAGGCTGCAGGAATTAGGGGGGAGCTCCGCTGAAACCGAAGCCTCGCTCGGCCCTTCCCAGCCAGAGCAGGTCCAAGGCTGGAGGCGATCGCTAGGATGGGAACAGGAGCTGCAGGATGGGAACAGGAGCCCAGCTTTGTCCTGGCTCTGCCCAGATCCCATCCCTGAGCTCTGGCCTTGGGACACGGGAGCTGACAAAGGCTCAGCCACACCCCTCCATGGGGCAGGGTGAATCGATGGGAGCCCGGATCACACCTCCCCAGGACACGGCCACCCTGCAGTCACGGTGTCCTTATTTCCTGTGCTCCAGGGAACAGGGGAGAAGCACAGAGTGACCACTGAAATGGGACAACCTCCCAGCAGGATCCTCGGCTGGCTCAGAAGAGGGAGAACACCCCTCACAGGGTCCCGGGATTAGTGAGAGGCAGAACAAGCTCCTGCCAGGATCCCAGGATTGCCGAAAAGCACGACAAGCCCCTGTCAGACTCCCGGGACTGCAGAGAGGCACAACACCCCAACACTAGCAGGATCCTGGGCTGGCTCAGCAGCAGCTCTCAGGGTGGCCACAGCACTGATATTTCCCATTTTTCTCTCATCCTCCATCAAAAACAAAAGGAAAAGCTCTGTGTTTCCTTCAGACCCCCTTCCAGCAGCTGGGGGACCCTCTCCAAGGGTTGTGTTTCAGGAACATTAAAACCTTGCACATAATTAACTAATGTTTGCTGTAGAGCCACGTTCATTCCTTCTTAACGAACCAAAACCTACAGGATTTATCCTGAAGCTCCCTGTTTCACTGGGACCAAGTTTCCTCTTCATCCCCCCATGGCCTCCTAGCACGCTCCTTTGCCTTTTCCAGCCCTGTGACCCCTCCTGCCCAGCCTTTTCCTCTTGGTTATTCCAGCGGGTTGCTGGCAAACCCAGGGAGGTCATTCGTGGGAGCCCCTGCACATCCCGGCTGGCTGGGATATGACCAGGGAAGAGCCTTTTCAGGATGCTGGAAGCGCTGCCAGGGGAAAAAGGCTGCAACCATCCCCGCTGGCTCCGGGCCTGCCTGCGGAGGAAAAACCTTGGCAGCGCGTGACGCTTTTCTCCGAGCACTTGAGCTCCGCTGGGTCCTACTGCGGGGCCTTTGTGTGAACGGCGCCGGGCCCACTCCGCCCGGATCTGCTCCTCCTCGGGCACAGATGGCTGCCCTGGCACAGGGATGGGGCTGGCAGTGGCACAGGAACACAGGGAGAGCGCTGGAGCCCGACCCATTGCCTCGCCAGCACCAGCTGTGCTCTTTTCCTCCTCTTCCTCATCCTTCTCCTCCTCCCATCCCATTCAGCATCTAACACAGAGACCATCATCCACATTCCCATCCCATCCCATCCCACCCCATCTCACCCCAGCCCATCCCATCCCATCCCATCCCCTCCCGTCCCATCCCATCCCTGTGACAAATGGCCCCCCAGTGCATTCCCGTTATTGCTCTTATTACACAGCCCACGGGACTCGTTGCATTCCACGACAGCCTAATGGATCTTCCAGGCTCCTCTCCCTGGAAACCAGGTGCAGGCGAGCCAGTGGATGCGGCAGAAAGCCTGGCTGTGGGAAAAGCCCAGCACCTCAGCCAGGAAAACCTGTTAGTTATTTTGGAGATACTGTAGGGAAAACAAGGATAAACTTCCCAATCCTGGCGGCCACAGCTGGTCCAGCCAAGGTTTATGAGCAGGAATTGCTGTTGTCCAGCCCCTTCCAGGATGGGGGGCTTCAGATGCTCCTCTTGGAGTGGAAATGGCAGAGAAGGAGGCTGAGTGGGCTGGGAAGGGTGGATGAGGCCAGGAATGGGCTGCAGCAATGGGAGAACGGGGTGTGATACAGGAAAGGAAAACTTGGATACATTGTCCTGCTCACCCTCGGCCCACCGAGATCCAGGGAGCACAGCCAAGGCTGGCAAGAGCAGGGGCTGGAGGCGCTGGTGCTCCTGCTCCATCCCTGCTGCCTCCCAGGCCGGCTCGTCCATGGATGGGCAGCAGCAACTGCTGCTCAGGCCCTTGAGGGGAGTGGGAAGCTCGAGGGATGGCAGTGCCTTGGCAGTGCTGGGATTGGGAGGGAGAGGAGGGGTGGAATGGGGAGAGCACCCTGTCAGCACCAGTGCCACCAGCACAGCTCCAGCACACGGAGTCAGTGTTCCGGGAATCCTGGGGGTGTCCCTGCCCTGTGCTCCCCCACACCAGAGCTCATCCTGAGCCCCACAGCAGCCCCGATGTCCTGTCTCCAGCTGAGGCTGGTCTCAAACTGGACCTGGAAGTGCTGCAGATCCATCATTCCCTGCTCACCTGCCTCCAAGGGGCTTTGAGCTTCCTATCACTTCCCCAGATCATACAGGTGTTTCCATAGGGGCTCCCCTTCCATGCGGCTTCCACCCAGCCTTGGCACACAGTGGCACTGCTCCTGCACCCGGGGCAACCCTGGCATCCCGATCCCCCAAATGCTCCCTCACAAGGGACACAGTGTCCCCAAGTATCCTGATCTCCCAAAATGCTCCTGCACAAGGGACATGGTCCCCCCTACTATCCCCATCCCCCAAAACGCTCCTGCACCAGGGACATGGTGCCCCCCAGTCTCCCCATCTCCCAAAACGCTCCTGCACCAGGGACATGGTGCCCCCCAGTCTCCCCATCTCCCAAAACGCTCCTGCACAAGGGACATGGTTACCCCCAGCCTCCCAATCCCCCAAAACGTTCTGGCTCTGCCGGCCTGCCAAGTGGGATCCGGCCAAGGGCGAGTTAATAAACTCGACAAAAAGCTCCTTTATGTGAAATAATTAAAATAACTCCTCCAGTCCTGATGGACATCCAAAACCATCAGCAGCTCTGCGGCTTTAATGAACTTTCCAGATCCAGAGGCTCCCGGGTAGGATCCTGCCGATCCCTCACTGCCAGCCAGCCCCTGGGAGCGGAGCCACCGCACAGCCTCGGCTCCCATGTCCCCGTGGGCACTGGCACCAGGGTTTGATGTCCCCTCCCACCACAGACAGGGACAAGAGTGCTCCCAACCAAACCTTTCCCAGCACGGGGACTTGCGCGGGATCTCGCCCTGGGCTGGGATCAGGAGGAGACGGAGACTCCACAAACTTGGTGCAGCTGGGATGGAGCAGCTCCAGCACATCCCTGCCCTATGGGACCCCCTCTGCAGCTGCTTTGGGACACGCACGGGGCACCAGGAGCGATCCCGTGGGGCTGGCAGGCTCCGCACCCCCCAGTCCGTGCCGTGACCGCGCAGAGCAGCCCCGGAGCCGGGGGGACCCTCCCGCGCTCCCGCTCCCGGCCGGGGGTGGGTTCCAGGAACCTGTTAAAGCACTTTTCCCTCTGCTGGCAGGTCCCAGCACGTTTGGCACTTCCAGTTCTCCCTGCGGGCATCAGGGCCCAGCGAAGCTGTTTGGAATTAAAAGCCTTATTTAATTCCCACTGGGATCAAAGCATGCAGAGAGGGAGGATTTTCAAACCAGCAAACCACATTTGAGCCCGGCTGGTGCACCCCAGGGCCCTCCCATCCTGACCCCCATCCTGGCATTCCCTGCTTGCTCCAGCAGGCTCTTGGCACGGTCCCGGCGGTTCCGGTTGTGCCCAAGGAGCTCTGAACTACCTCGCCGTGTTCCACCTCCAAGGCTCTCCTCACTCCTCCAGGTTGGATGAGTTTTCTCCAACCTCTCTTGGTTGGTGCCTCAGCCCTGTATGAACTCCGAGATCCCATAAACCAGACCCGTTCCCTTACATACTCCTGTAGTGACACCAGAATCCAGCACCCACAATTCCTGACAGGACAACCTGGGCTGGAGCAGGTGTGGTTTGCACCAGGCAGGAACTTCCATGACTCAATCCTCTCCTAAAGCAACTCCAGGGTGAGGAGGAGCCAGCCTCACTCCCTTCCTGCTTTTCCCTGTGCCTGTCCGGAGCAGGCTCATTCCTGCCAGGAATGGGACATCCCTGTCTTATGCCACCCACCAGCAGCTCCCAACAGGCTCTGCCTGCTCCGGAGCACAGGAGCAGCCCCTCAAGCCTGATGGGAATCCAGTGGCCTCCAGGAGCCTCCAGCTGCAGGGACAGAGCCATGGAAACACAGAATCATTTGGGTTGGAAAAGACCTTTAAGATCACGAGGTCCAATCATATCCATAGAGTGCCCATCCATATCCAACCCTGAGTCCATGCTGTAAATATTGGACAAAAATCTCCAAACTTTTCCTGACCAAACCAAGGCCACCAGATCCCTGCAGGACCAGCCGGTGAGGATCTGTCCCAGCTAACTCTTCCCAGATCTCTTCAGCCCAGGCTGCAGTTTCAAACCTGGGGCAGGAATAAAGCACACGGGAGACAGCCGGGATTCCATAGGAAAAAAACCCTTTTATTTAACAATATATCAGGTTCCATCACGGCTCCATGGAGTTCAGCTGCCACAGAGCTGTTACCGATGCCGATGATATGCTACTGGGCGGGAGAGCTGGGAGAAGGCGAAAGGAATCAAAACCAGGAACATGACACGAAGAAAGAAAATCTGCGGTGCTGGGAGCACGGCCGAGGGGATCCCGGCACCGCCGGAGCCCCACCGGGAGCCGAGGAGGATCAACCAGCACGGGGATGCCGAGGCCGGAGCCAGGATGTGCCCCTAGAGCCGAGGAGGCGCTGGCACAGAGGGGCCTCGTTCCCTCCATGCCCGGTTCCCCGCACGGTGCCCAACCATTCCCGCTCGGCCCAGGCCCCATCCCGCGTGCCCCGCGCCAGGACCGCATCCAGGCTCCAGGTCCGTATCCACCTCCCGGCTAACGGCAGCGGAGGGTGGACAGGGAAAATCCGGCAGCCCGGCTGCTCCAGCGGTGCCGTGGCACAGGGGTGGGGCAGCGGCAGCCCCGGCTGGTTGATGGCAGGGCTGGGCCCCTTGGGACAGGGGACGGCGCGGATGTGACGCTGTGGGATGTGGAGGTGGCACAGCTCTGAAATGTGGGAGCGCTGTGAGGATGTGCAGGGGTGCGGTGCTGCTGGGATGGAGAGAGGGATGTCCATCCCTGCTCCAGCACCTCTGGAACCTCCCAGGAACCCTCTGTCGATATAATGCAGGGTCACAGACCAGCTCCCGGGAGCAACTGGGAAAACTGGGGGGCTCCCCGATGCCTTCCGGCTGCCCGTGGCAAGTGCCAGCTGACACCGGAGATGGCTCCAGGCATGGCCACCACCCCTGGGCAGGGACCCAGCACTGGGGTGGGCACGGCTGAGGAGGAGCCACCCCAGCCCAGGCACCAAGCAGAGACGGGGCCATGGTGAGCTGGCAGTTGGCAACCAAAACAGGCAAACAGAAAATAGGGATAGTTGGGAAAGGGATCTGCACCAGGAGCAGCTCCACAGGCCCAGAAAAGCAGAGCAGGATCTCAGGATGTTGCTTTCAGTTCTGCATCCCCAGGTCAGGGATTTTTTGGTTAAAGATAAGAAAGGAGATCAATTTGATGCTCCTTTAGGTCACCATGTGTCCCCAAGTCTCTGCCCGTGGCGAGGGCAGGGCTCAGAGCTCTGGGACTCGCTGGGAATGAGCCACGGATTCCAGGATGGAATAGAATCCCAGATTCCTGCCTCACTCTGCTTGGAGCCCATGTGATCCTGCACTATATCGAGGGCAGGTCCCCAGTCCCAATCCCAGCAGTTCCCACACTCCAGCACAGCCCACAGGCTCTGGGCTGAGCTCTATGACAATGTTTTACACCCGTTCTTGTGGTTAAAATTTCTTTTTTTTTCATCTTTTTTTTTAAGTTCTCATTTGTTTTTCTAAGAAAAAGCAACCAGAAAATAATTCGGAGTTTATACAAAACATCTTTACATTTTTTCTTCCAAAAAAGACTAGTATTTACACAAACAAAAGGGGGGAGGGGGGGAACAAAAAATCAAGGGGAAAAAAAAAAAAGGAAAAATCAACCAAATTTCAATGCTTTCCACGAAAAGAACCCAAGGGACACACTCTGATCCAGGACCCAGCAGCCCGAGGTGCTCAGCAAAAACCGAGAGTTCTGATTTCACCCTTTCTTCACATATTTACAAGGTTTTGCAGCTGTTCCCAGCAGCAGGAGTGGGACTGATGGAGACCTCAGCTGGGGACGGCCGCCATGCCAAGCCACCGGCACTGTCAGATCACTTGGTACAACCCGTGGCCAGACTCTGTCCCTTCTCCACCAAACCAAACCAAAACTACATCGTGCCCCCACTTCCCCCTCCACTCTGGCCACTACTCCCAAGGGATTCCACTGTCGCTGTCACCGTCACCGCTGCCACCACCACCCAGCCAGGGCTCTGCCCACTTCAGGAAACACAGGCTAAGGTTTGGCAGAGGGAAGAGGGAAAGGCGGATTTTTTTAAGACACAATTCTCTGGGATTTCCCCATCAGGGAATGGGGGTTCCTGGTGGGGGCGGCTCCCAGGCCAGGATGGGCAGTGGATCCCACAGAGGTGAGAGGGATGGAAGGTGCTACACAGGGGAGCAGCGCTGGCACGGGGGAGCGGGGGGAGCACCCGCTGGGGCGCATCTCTCCCGAGGGAAGCAGCCGGTTCAGGACCCTGGAAGCAGAACCACCTCGGGATGCCAAGGGCGGGAGGGGAGCTGGACACCTCGCTCCGCTACAGCTCAAATTCCTGCCCTAAACCACCACAAACCCCACAACGTGACAGCCCGGGATGCTGCCATCCCGCTCAGGGCCAAATCCCAGCGCAGCAGCCAGGCCACCGGATCCCCCCGGGGCCACCAGATCCCTCCAAGTCACCGGATCCTCCCAGGCCGTGGCCCCGTCCCTGCTCTGCTCCCGCCCCCACCCACTCCTCATCAAGGCACTTTAGCAGAGCAGCTCCCTCGCTCTTTGGGCACTTCCTAATACGGGATTCGGGGCCCTGGGGACAGGCGGGAACAGCCCAGGCGGGAACAGCCCCGCTGGCCCCACTCCTGCTCCCTGAGCAAAAGCAGCTACTGCTGGAAGGAAAAGAAAGTGAGGAAGGGGGCACAGCCCGAGGACAGGCAGTGACAGGGCACCGCCAGCACCGCCGGGCTCACTGGCATCAGCCCAGTGCCAGCGGCTCCCCTCGGGAAGAGGAAGCTGGGAATGATCCCACCACACAGGCTCAACCCCTTCCAGTTCTGGGCAGGAGATGGGCAAGGCAAGGGCAGGGGAGCCCGGGCTGTGGCACCCCCGGGGGGTGGCAGGACAGGGAATGCTCCTGTGCCAGGAGCAGGGCGGGGAACAGGCACAGCGGGGGCTGGTCCCCAAAGCAGGTCCCACCAAGGGGCACTGGATTCTCCAGGTAAACCAGGAGGGTGGAAAAGCCTTTGGCTCAGCTCCCAACCAAGCCAAGCCTGGTGCTCCAGCCTCTAGGGGGGCTTCCAGCCCCGAGCACCAGCCTTCTCCTGACACCCCTGGCATGAGCTGCAGGTCAGGAATCTTTGTTTTCCAGTTTTCCTTTCCAAGGACAACCACCTGCAGTACGCCCAGCTTGGGAGGGGGCTGCAGCTTCCCCCTGCCATCCCCTACTTTGCTTCCGGCAGGCTCAGCCCCAGCCCGATGGAAAGCCAAATGCTTTTTTCCACAGTGGGATGCTCCAGAGGGGTCGGGAAGAGCTGCCAGGCCACGGCTGCTCCACGTGGGGCAGGAGCAGTGTCCGGCCCCTCGCGCACTGAACGCTTGAGACAGGGTGGAGATAGAATTTTTTTTTCTTTCTTTCTTTTTATAAAGAGACTAAAACAAGAGTCAACAGCTACGAACACAAAAGTTTCCAGGGGCAGTGGGGGGAGCAGGATCTGCCCCGTGGCTGGCAGGATGACGTGCTGGAAGGAGGTGACGGCATGCCCGGAGGCGGTGGGCCGGAGTCCCACCCAGAATTCACAAAAATAAAAATGTTACAAAAAAATTAAAATAATTATAATAATAATAATAGTAGTAGTAGTAAATCGGGTTTGCCAGCTTCCTCCCTGCACAGTTGTCTGCATCTTGGCACCTTGGCAAAGCATCCTTCTCCTCCTCCTCATCCCCTTGTGTGCTCGCTGCTCCTGGAACCGAGGCCCCAGTGTCGCTCCAGGCTCCGGGATCCCGCGGCGCTGGCGGGCACTTCCCCCAGGGCCAGAGGGGTGACGCAGGGAAATCCCAAACCACAAAGGGGGAGGTGGAGTCTTCGGGTTTGCCAGCGGTGTCCCGAGCACGGAAAAGGCACGGCGCCTGCCCCCCACGGCCGGCCACAGTCTGGAGAAGAAGAGGAGGAGGCTGAAGGCTCACCCTCAGAGTCTCGGGATTACAAAAGCTGAGAACTACAAAACTAAATACAAAGGGGAGAATCAGCACGTGAGCGTTGAGCCCTCCGCTCCCCGGCGCCGCTCCCGGCGCTGCCCGTGCCGTGCCGGGGGGTGCGTTTCGCTTCCTCCCTGCGGTGCCAGCCCCGCGCCCGGCGCTCCCGCGCTGCTGCATCGGCCGTTCCCAGGCTGCTCCTCACACCTTGTAGTAAATGTTGGCTGGGCTCTGCGGGGGCATCTCCTGCACGATGTAGACGGGGTGCCCGTAGTCCCCGCTCACCTTCTCGTAGTGCGGGCAGTAGTTGTTCTCTGTAGTCCGTAAGGGGATGATGATGTCGCTGGGCTCCGAGCCCGCGTTCCCGCTGCATTTGGGGCTGGCCAAGGTGCTGAGGGACAAGGCTGCGGCTCGCTGCTGCGTGTGCTTCCGGTGCCGCTTGCGGATCTTGATCAGGAGCACGACGAGGAAGATGATGATGAGGATGAAGATGACGCAGCCGGCGCCGATGGCCGCGAACACGGCCACCTTGGAGCTCAGGAAGCCATCGCTGGGACCTTGGGTCTCCTGGCCGTCCTGGTTGACGGAGCCTGCAAGGCAAGGGGAGACGGGGGTCAGAGAGGCAGCCAGATCCATGCTCTGTCCATGCATGGATCACACCTGTGGAGCAGGGGGATAAGTCACCCATTGGAGCCCCTCTCTGCCCTACAAACTCACCACAACACTCTCCTGCCATGCTCCCGAGGCGGGGAGCCCCTCACCTCCAAGGGGATGGCACTTGCTCCCCACGTTCCCACCCAAGTCAGACCCACACATCCCTGGGAAGGACTGGGCAGGGCAGGCAGGAGCCCCAGGCATCCACAGAGGGGACACCACACACCCTGTCCCCCACCCTGCACCACTGCTCCTCTTCCCATCTCCTAGCCTACGGAGCGGAGCGTTGATCGCATCCAGGTGACGCCATTCCAGACCCAGGGAGACTTTGCTCCCCACAACAGACCTGGGTGCTCTGGTGAACGTGGGCTCTGACACCCAGAGCCCCCAATCTCCAATTACTGACCCCTGGGCCAGGGCAGCCGCAGCCCCCACCAGGGGAGCGCTCAGAAGCCGATCCAGGCAGGAAGAGTGAGACTCTTCCCGGCTTCATCTGATTCCACTTTGCTCTCAGAGGGGTCAGGAACTCAAGAAACCACCTTCAAAGGGCTCTCACACCCAAGGACCTCACCTCCTCCAAGCCCTCTCAGATGTACTGTGAGGAACACATGGGAGGAGGAGGAGGAAGAGTGCTGAAACAGCACTTCCCTGCAAAGCTCTATCAGGAGCTGGGAAAATAAGGAGCTGCTCTGCACTCTGGGCTTGGGACAGCAGTGGAAAGGTAGAGATGGGCACAACACTTACGGCAAACCCATCCAGATCCCTGACCCAGAGAGTCTGGTATCCCTGGGATCCAAGCAACAAGCTCAATTTGGAGGGGATTCACTGGCCCCACGGCAGGCAGAGCCCCATCCCTCTCCTGGGGATCACTGGAATACCCACCTGGCTTGCCGGGCTCCTCCACCGCTGGGACCTTGCTGCGCGGGCTCTGCGTGACGACCTTCACGGTGTCATCTGACTCCTTGCTCGGCCGACTCGTGGTCAGCTGCTCTGGGATCACCGCGTTTGGATCTGGGGAAGGGGAGGAGAGGGATGGATGAGAAGCCTTGATCCAACCTGGAAGGCAGCAGCTTGTTCCCCCCTAAAGAAGTGTCCCCAAATGCCAGCTACTCCCACAGGGCACAGGAGCACTGGGAGATGCCGAGAGCAACAGAGCAAGGCTGAGCTGCTCCAGGGCTTTTGGGAAGCAGGTCCCCACCCTAATTCCCTGGTGTGCTGTTTTCAGAGCTCCCGTGCGTGGGCTGGGACAGGTTTCTTGCTCGGGCAGCAGGAGGAAGGGAAGCGAAGGGCAGGCAGGAGGCCAAGGCTGCAGCACAGCTTTGCCTATTTATTATAAATATTGGCCCCGACGTGCAAACACAATAATGAGAAGCAGAATCGGGAGCTGCGCATCCAAGTCAGGGCCGAAACGAGCCTGGGGCATCACTGGGGCTGGGAAGCAGCTCGGGATGGAGGTGGTGGGGAGCAGGAGCTCCAGGAGAAGAGCCTGTTGGTGATATCCCTGGTGTCCCACTGCTACTAGAGTCCCCACAGCCTAGTGGCCTCCACAGCTTAGAGCCACCGAGCCCAATCCTTCATGCCTGGCCAGCTCCAATCCCCCTGTGGATGCCCGGGAAGTCACAGGGGCACTGCCTGTGCCAGCCCCTCCAAGGCACTCGCAGGGGTCATGGGTCCTGTGCCGAGCTCACTTCCCGCCGGGATACGGCCCACGAGGTAACCGGGAACAATCGCTCCCTTTCAATCTGTGCTCGGCACATGCGCCATGTTGGCAAGAGAAAAAAGGCAGGAAGAAAGATCCTAAAACTGAAATTCTGCTGAACTAACCCAGGAGTGCTCCCAGGAGCTGGCCTGGCCTCAGCTGCCCTGAAATCTTGAACTCTCACACCCCCCAGAGGGACAGAGACCCTGGTTCAGGAGGCAGCAGGAGACCCCAGGGAACAGGAGGACTCACCCTGCCCCACTTTCATGACAATCTTCATGGAGCGTGTCTGGCAGACCCCTCCTTCCCGGTTCTCCAGGCCATCCAGCGTGCCGTTGGAAGTGGCTGCAAGAAAAGAGAGAGAATGTTAGACAAGTGTCTAGGAGCTGCACAGGCACTGCTGGGCTGGTCCCTGGCACTGCTGTTCCCTGTGCAGGCCTCCACTGTCCCCTGGCACTGCCAGGCAGGTCCTCACCTGTCCCCAGGCAGGTCCTCACTGTCCCCTGGCACTGCCAGGCAGGTCCTCACCTGTCCCCAGGCAGGTCCTCACTGTCCCCTAGCACTGCCAGGCAGGTCCCAGCTATCTCCTGGCACCTCCTACCCCAGGGGGTTCACTTCTGATCCCGCATTACAGTCACATCTTCATGCCCCAATCCGGAGCCCACCAGATTCTCGGCTCCTGCCCCTTCCAAAGCTGCCTGCAGCAGTGAGGACATGATCCCTGCAGCTTCCTCTCACTGCCACATCCACACAAGTGAGCCATTCTCCACGCCTGCACCCTCCTCCCCCTTTAATTCCTGGATAATTTCCTTTGCTCCTGGTGCAGAATGGGAACACTTGCATATGCACAGTTTAAATTATACATCTCTAATTACACCCTGTGCCTCGGCGAAGAATGTAAACTCAGAGCCCCAGTGGGCTCCGGGGGCTCTAATTGCAGGGCAGAAGTCACTTAAATTCACATTAACTTTTTGCTGGAGCCGGCACGGAGTTTTCAGGCCTTGGATCCCACGGGAGCACAGGGAAGGTCCCCCACCCTCCAGCCCTCTTCGGGGCTCAGGACAGGGGGGACACCAGAGAGAATAAACCCAAACGAGAGGATTGCAGAATTAAGGACATAAATGGCAGATTCTGTAAACAGACTCAAAAAACTGGTTTCTGACCCCATCAGGGCCCTGTATTTGGCCACTGCGCCTGGCCCGGAGCTGGATCTGTCCAGGGACCAGGATGGTTCCCACCCCATCACCTCCCTCCATTGTGGCAAACACAAATCATCCCAGTGCTCCAGCAAATCCAGCCACAGGGATCAATTCAGCCAGGGAAGCAGGGAAACTCGGGAAGAGCTCAGCAACAGCTTGGGGAAGGCAATACAATGGAGAATCACGGAGTCCAGGGATAATTTTCCAGACACAAGGCAGGACTTGGCCAGCACAGCGCAGCCAACACCTCCCCGAGCCTCAAGGCCAAAGCTCAGCCCTGGGGTTTCAGGTTCCCTGTGCAGCCCAATTCCTGCCTCCATCCCGCAAAAACGCAGGTCTGGGAAGGCAGTTGACTGATGGAAATTTGGGATGAATCCATTGGACCCTGCTGGGGGTTGGTGAAGGGATAGGAAGGTCATCTTTCCACATTCCCCTTCCCACAGCAGGAGGTTGGGTGCCTCCATGAGCCTCCATGCTGGGATACTCAGGAAAGCACACCCAGATCCCAGCAGGAAGCAGGCTCCAAGTCCATCAGCTCCTTCCAAACACCTCTGTGCAATCAAGGCTCTCGCCTGAAACCTCAGCAAATGTTTTCCTCATCGGAAAGTCCTTGGGCCATTTGCTGAGTTATCACCTCTCCCGCAGCGGGGTCCCCCCTGCCAGCGGCTCCCGGGATGGTGCCTCCAGCTGGGATGGAGCATCCAGCTGGGATCTGCCGGCGGCTCTTCCGACAGCAGCGCTGTGAGCACCGAGCCCCACGCAAACGCCTGGGAATGCAGAGAAACGCCCCCAACAGCCTGCACGAGTTCTCTGGAATCCAAACAGGATGGACCTGAGCTCAGACTCGCCATAAAAACACATCGTGAGTGAACTCCAGCAGAAAGCTCGGCAGCCCAGTTCTCCCAGGCCAGAGGCACCAGTTTGGGGGTGAAATCAGCAGATACATCTCAGCTCACGGCCCTGAAGCAGCTCCTTGAACAGTTTCCCAGCTTCCCAGCTCCATGCCATGGGTTGTTCCATGGGTTGTCTCTCAAAGAGACTCATCCATCGAGGAAGAAGGCAGCAGTCTGTAAAAACCAGTCCCTGTGAGGCCTCACGAGGTCTGATTTATAAATAATTAACTAATTATATCAAAATGAGGTTACAAACAAGCGTGGTTCAAGTGGGGGGAACCAGAAGATCCCACAAAGGCAGCGGTTCCTCCAAATAACTATGGAGACATTCCATCCACATACAACAAAAATATTAAAGGTCCAAAGAGGACAGAGGGAGCAGCTGGAGTCACAGGGATGGCAGCCACTCCTCACACATCCCCCGAAGGGACACAGCTGAGCATCCTTCTTCCCACCCTGCACTCGGACACAAGGTTTCTTCTTGTTCTGGCCAGGGAAATGATGAGGGAGAAAGTAGCTTTGAGAGGGAACCACAAGGAAAAATGAAGCAGTCGCTTGAGGGAACAAAAAAAGGGAAAAAAGTTTGTAAAACCCACAGTGATGGTCTTGGAATGGCCTCTGGAAACAAGGACATGAGCTGCCACATTCCATGTAAATCCACAACAGGCTGGATGCTCCACGCAGCTGGTTGGGCTTCCAAAAGTCAAAATCCTAAATCCCCAAATCCATCCAAATGGTGCAGAGTCCAGAGAGTTTGATGTGAACAGGTAGGACAGGGTGATGTGGGAGCAGCAGGTCCCTGATCCATCGGAAAACGCTCCTCCAGCACAATTCCCTGTGAAGCTCAGCGATGAAGAGCTGATCCTCCCGCTCAGTTTCCTGCTTTCCCAGTAGAAGCAGCCCCAGCAGAAGGCTCCAGGCTCAGCCCAGCCCAGCTCCAGTGGATCCAGACTGGGATCCAGGTGGCACTTGATGGATTCCCCTGGTGCCCGTGCCAATCACTGCCACGGTTAGGGTGAGCTGTGGTGACACCACCAATCCTCAGCTGCCGATGGAATCCAGAGTCAGCAACCCACAGAGGAAAATGTTAAATCCACAGGCACGGCAGCGGCTGCAGGAGAGCTGGGAGAGCCCCGAGCTGGAGAGAGGCAGCTGCAGGGCAGCAGCAGGAGGCAGAGCTGTAACACAACCAAGGAAGCCAGGCAGGGCGCTGGGAATAACCATGGAATAGGAAATGGCAGGTCTCAAACAACACTGTGACCTCCCCATGCCACAGCAGCGAGGCTCAATCCAGCCAGTCCCAGCGACACTGAGCACACAGGAGCAGTTTCCTGCCCTATTCCATTTTGGATGGATTCGCAGGTTGGCTGTAGGACTGGGAGAGCAAAAATAACCTCTGGCCAGCGACTTCCAAAGGCCGACTTCCAAAGGCCACTCCCAGCCCAGAGAGCCATCAGATGCCTCTGCCCTAATGGAGCATTAAGCCCCGGGCTGCTGAGTGATGAGGATTTAACAGTGATACCATTAACCATGTAATTGCTTGTCAATTTAGAGGAGATGCTCAGCCACCATGGAAGCCAGGCAGGACCTCCACTCCTGGAATCCCACACACCCATCTAGCCCAGTGACACACATCACGGACCTGGGACAGATGGCTGAGACCCCCAGCAACCCCACGGTCCCGTCTCCAAGCCAGCAATGCCATGTGCTGTCCCTGCCGCCTCCTCAGCGCCAGCACTTGGTGTCACCAGAGCTTTTCTCCCTCCCCTAAAAATATTTCAAAGGAGAACTTGGGTTTTGGCAGATGGGAGACGCTGGAAGTAATACCTGGCAAGAGATGAAGGCAAGGGTCTCTTAAATGGTCAGCCTTGGCCAGAGCGAGATGTTTGGTTTCTCTGCTGGATTCCCTCTAGCAGGACTGCGTTATGATTTGGGCCCCAAAGCACAATTAATGTGCTGAGACTGTAGCGAATCCAAGTCTCTTTCCTTTTATTGCTCTTAATCACTCTTCCATCTGTGCAGCTCAGCCCTGCTCCAGCCCCAGCCAGGCACGGCGTGGCCACAGCCCGGCCACAGCCCAGCCGCCATCCCCAGCACCCTCCTCACCCCCAGACCTGCACAAGGTTTGTGTTTCTACCACTTCAGGAGAGGTGGCAGCATCCCACCGGTGCCCCACAGCCTGACCCCAATCCTGCCGGAGCTGATAGACCAACCCTGGCAAGGTGCAGCTGGTGCAGAGCAGCCTCAGCGCAGCCTGGACATCCCAGGCTGAAAGCCCCTCCTGGCACAGGTGAAGCCCCTACAGATCACCTTGGAGATGTGCCTCCCACATCTCCAATGTGCTTGGACACTGCCAGAGATCCCTGCAGGAATCCACAAGCAGACTGCACTTCAAAGAAAATCCCAGCTCCTGCCACCTCCCCTCTCCAGGTCTTTCAAGCTGTTTTACACCCCTCCGGTACTGACACAGAGGTGCTGCCCTGGAGCCCAACCCACCACGGGCACTGAGCTCCTTCCTTCTCCCCCAAGCACGCCTGGCACCCCTGGGGACACAGAGCCACTTCCAGGTCACCGAGCAGAGGCACCCGCCTGCTCCACTGCACACCAGCTCCTTGGGGCCTCCGGAGAGCACAGCTTGGTTACAGCCCCTGCTCCTCCTCCTGCTGCTCCCCTGCTCAGCTCCAGCTCAGGGCATCTCGTTATTGGTATTATCAATATTAATACCGGTGTCACTTCCTAGCCAGCCCCACTGTGGGGACACGAGCCCCCCCACTCCTCACACATCCCCCAGCCCCTTCCCTGAGCTCCAGCACATTGGCTGGGGCTGCTGCCGGCGCCGGGGCAGGGGCTGTGCAGGGGGAGCCCACCCCACGCTGTCACACTGCCAGCAGGGCCGGCAGCCGCCTTCCAGCCTTCTCCAGCCCTCTCCCAGCCTTCCCGAGGCAGCTGCGCCGGGAAGGGGCCCTGCAGCCCCTGAAATGCCTGTGTGAGCCAGCCCGGCCCTGTCCCGTCCCCGCACGGTGCAGGAGGTGCAAGGCTTGGGTTTCACAGCCACTCCTGCCAACTCCAGAGCTGCTCCAGAGCTGCTCCAGGCCTGCTCCAGCCACATGGTCCAGCACGGAAAGAGAAGGGCCGTGGGGGCTGTTCCACCAGCACTGCTGACCCCGAGAGGGCCCCCTCTGCGCTCCTCCCTGGCACCAGGGCACTGCCAGGCCCACGCCCACGCCATGAAGACAACTGGGATTGCTGTGTCCCTCCCCACACCTGTACAGGGCAGGTGAGGAGCCCGTCGCTGCAGCCAGCCCATGGAGCACCGGGAATCTGGCCACCCCACCCCACACTCCCTGCTCCTGCAAACACAGTGGGAAAATCCCCAGTTCAAACGCACTGCTGGAAATGGGAATGAAAACCATCGCATGGGGTTTGGCTGGGATGGGGTTCAGCTTTCCCTGGCCAGGGTCAGTAAAATGAAATTAAAGGGTTAAATTAGCCCTATTCCTTATAGAGAGCAGAGGGACACTCACGAAGTTATAGCAGGAAGAAGGGAGGACACCACCCACCACTCTCATCCTCACCACCTACAGCTCCACTCTCTCCCATTCTTTCCTGGGGCAAAGGGAAAACAACAGGCAAACACTGAAGTATCCACTGGAAAAGGACACTTTAACCCAAGTAATGCTTAAGTGAAAAGCTAATTTCCCATTAAAACAGCTTTCTGGTGGAAAATTATAACCAACCCTAATTAGTATCATAATTAAGAGTCACTGCTGGATCGCAGGGAACCTCATCCCGGCTGGAAAGCACATCTTGTCTGCAGGACCACGGCTTGGTGACTCACCCAAGCCTTTTATCATCAACACTGTCCGTGTGGATGAGCTGTGGAAACTCCCAGTGTCCCCATCCTGCTTCCTGCCCAGCTCAGGGGAACCACGGCCCTAAATAAACCCTTTGTCTTCACATCTGTCCATCCCTTCCAAAGAAAGAGCACGTCATTGGGAGAGGAAAGTGATTTGTGCAGTCTCTGTGGTCACCCCAAGCAACTGGAGACAGGTCGAGATGAAAGTGCCACGTAATTCCTCACCTGAAGCTCTGCCAGAGTCATTTGTGGGCCCCGCTGGGAGCAGGAGGGGAGGAAAACACTTATTGCCTTTTAAGAGGGTGTAAATCTCTCCTGTTAGGTAGCAAAACACCTGAGAGATGACTGAGAAATCCTTTGGGAAAGGGATGGAGACATCTCCCAGATGCAAGACTGATGCCAACACCAGCTGCCCACCTGAGCTCAGGCTCCATCCTCACTCCCAGGGGCTCAATCCCCTGCTCAGACTATCAGGGACAGAGCAGTTGATGCATGTGCAGATTTTCTGGAAGCTCCAGCTGCCTGGGAGAGAGAGCTCGGGGAGCCAAGGAGGTGCCAGGCAGGAGGAAACTCGACTGCAGTTACACTCAAACTTTGCATAAGCACCAAGAACTTCTGGAAGTGGGGAGGTGACATCGGTGCAACTCCTGGCCCAGAACTGCATATAATCAATCCCCTGCCTGCAAGAGGCCCCAGCCTAGGCACTGCTCCCACCGTGGCCATGCACCCACCGGAGCCTGGCTCAGAGCAGGACCACCTGCGGCTCCCAGTGCTGCACCCCACAACAGCTGGAGCAGGAGAGGATCCATTGCTCCTGGGGAGTGCGTGGCAGGACCTCAGGAGCTGCTCTCTGCTCCAGGCAGACACCAGTGCATGGACCAAAGAGTGTCCAGCAACACCCTGAGTTACAGGGTTTGGAAATTTCCAATAGATGCCACATAAACCTCTGACTATCCAGACAAGGATTTACCTCCTTGCTGAGTAATAGATGGAGGAAGGGGCCTCTCTACCCCTAAATTAGAGCTGATCCCACTGCAGCCACCTTCGGATCCCACTGCTCCTGCAGCCCCCTCTCCGTGAGCTGTGCTAACTCCCACTCCACACTGCCAGGTGAGATCCAAGAGCTCAGGCATTACACAGCAGCAGCAAAACCATCAATCCTGGGGCAAAGAGACTTTGAATGGAGGATGACACCAATCCTCCCCGGAAAGGTGACCTGCTAAATGTGCCACACACCACCTGGGCTGGCCTGGCTGAGGGGTGGACAGACACAGATCCCTAGAAATTAGGGATGGAAAAGAGTGGCATGTCACAGTTCATTAATGTCAGACTTTATGCACCCTGCACGTCTCAGGGTCCAAGTGTGGTGGTGCTTCCTGGAGCCCCCAGCGAGCTCTTGGTCTGACAGACAGCACCCACCATCACCAGCACCCACCATCACATCCCAGCCTCCACCACCCCATCCCAGCAGCCACCACCACATCCCAGCACCTATCATCACACACCCAGCATCTACCAGCACATCCCCAGCACCCACCACCACATCCCAGCATCCACCACCACATCCCAGCACCTATCATCACACACCCAGCATCTACCAGCACATCCCCAGCACCCACCATCACATCCCAGCACCCACCCTCACACATCCAGCACCTGCCATCACAGACCCCTCCACACCAGTTCGGAGCTGCAGTGATGCCAACAAGCCTCTTCCCAGCACTACAGGAGCAGTGGAATGCAATAGAGATCCCAGGAGAAAAGCCCAGGGAGAGGGTCTTGGCGTTATGCTTATTCAAAAAAATATGCCAAGGAAGTAGCTGCCTGTACTCATCCATGCACAGCTTCCCGGACACACTGGTATGCCAGGATTTGTTTCAATTCCTCATCAAGCTGAAAGCTCCTTCTGCCTTGAGAGTCTCCTACTCAACGTTTAATCCAAAAGGAGCGAAGTTTAATCTCTTCCAGCGTCCCAGAGGAAATCCTTCGAGGTGACCATCACTGAAGAGCCAGGTCCACCACAATCCATGCAGCTGCAGCTCCAGGAGATGTCCTGAGATTTGCTGCAGACATGGCAGGAGGAGCAGGGGCTGGAAGAGCAGGATGAGGAAAGGGAAGAGGGGATGCACCAAAAAACCTGCTTTGGTGTGAGCCTCCCACCACAGCTGCCAAGAGAGCCCTTTTGGGGGGGACAGGCAGATTCCCAGTGTCCCAGGAACAGGGGGGCAGAGCAGGATCAGGCAGGTGATGTAGGGGGAGATGTCACCTCTTCACTGCCATCACCTCTGCATGTCATCTCTGCTGTCACCTCAGTGTTCAGGAGCACTGAGGAGTTAAACACGTTTTGTTTTCTCCTAATGGGTCGTGACAATGCTAAAGGGGTCGTGACAATGCTAGAGATGCTCTTGGAAATCATTTATCCTGGGGAAGAGCATCCTGGGATGCAGCCAGCCCGATTTCCCGGGCAGACTGCACCCAGTGCCTAGCTCCAGAGCCCTCTGCTGCGCCAGGGCCGCGGGCAGAGCTGGGCTGCCCAGCAGCCAGGGAGTCGAGCGGGCATGGGGACCCCTGGGTGGGTGGTTACGGCAGGCAGGGACCCCTGGGCAGGGTTTGTGGCAGGCAGGGCCCCCTGGCCCCGGAGCAGATCAAAGCATGGGGTATTTACCTCCCGGCCGGGCGCGGGACACCGGCCCTTTCTGAGGGGGCTTTTCATCCCTATTAGGGCCGTGAAAGGCTGAGCCATGAGATCAGCTGCCAGGGGCTGTCCGGGGACAGCACTGAGCCGAAAAGGTCAGGAGGGAGGAGGAGAAGAGAAAAGAGGCAGAGGCTTAAGGGACAGGGCTCAACAAAATCACATTTACTGTGGTCACGCTCTTCAGACAAGCCTGCAAGACAAGGAACCGCGTGTTGTCTAAGGGCCATTATTTGGGTTTGACATGGCCAGGGCCCGGGCTTTGAAGTCGGGAGCAGGACACCGTTAGAGCCGTTTGTGTCCAGCCACCGGCTCCCACGCGGCCTCCCCACCCTCTGCCAGCGGCTCCCAGCAGGATGGGGATGGAGGAGCAAAGCCCCAAAAGCAGATGGATGTCACCAGGCCGGCTCTGCTTGGCCCGGGTGTGTCGCAAGCCGGGCCCGTTTGGGTGAAGAATGAGGAAGCCGCTTAATTGGGGTTTTATCAGCAGAAGTTCACAGCTCCCATCGTGGCATCAAACGGCCCTTGGGCTTTCAACTCCCCT
The DNA here is from genome assembly GCA_013398955.1 of Callaeas wilsoni. Classification (NCBI taxonomy): domain Eukaryota; kingdom Metazoa; phylum Chordata; class Aves; order Passeriformes; family Callaeidae; genus Callaeas; species Callaeas wilsoni. The sequence continues at coordinate 87,047 of VWPU01008937.1, forward strand.
CCACCAAACAACTTGTGGGAAGGAGGATGAGGAGCACATGAAAGTGGCCACATTCAAATGGCATCAGCAAAGAGCTGGCACGCTGACAAAGCCCCCCCACGGCACAGCCCCCAGCCCAAGGAACCAGGGAGGGAATTATCAAATCCCAAGGAACGCAGGAAGGAGCGTGAGCGGCTCCGCACACACGCGCTGGCACGGGCTGAAGGCTTCCCAAACCAACGGAAGCTGGAGGAGCACAGCCAGAAAAGCGAGTATGGCAACGTGTCCCAAAAAAGCTCCCGAGGAGAAAGGATGATCCTGGCAGCTGGCAGGGTATAGGTGACCCCCTTCCCCACTCTGAGCTGCAGGAAAATGCTGACGGAGCGTGGCCCAGGGACGAAGCCGCGTCGCAGCAGCAGTGATGGTTTACAACAAATAACTCTTGCCAGGTTAAGACTAATTGCATCTAAAAACAGAAATGCAAGACAAGGGCTTTAACACAACACTCAGGGTAATAGATCCGCTCTCACTGCATCCCGCTGCCAAAAAGCGTTGGATTGGATTACGGACGTTATTACATCAAAAATGGATTGAAGGGCTTAAGGACTCACAATAAACAGCAAACGCCTCGGATTTATGAGAAAACATCTACTAGGACCCTGCTTTTCCTTCGGCATTGTCATCAAACAAGAGCTCTGTGCTTCAAATAAGCTCATGGGACAGGTTGGACATTGAGGCCATGCCCAGGGGCTTGGCAGAGGGACAGTGAGAGATCCCACCTGGAAGAACACCTCAGCGGCACCACCACATCTGCAAACAGCCGCCTGGAGAGGACCCCAAGGCTGAGCGAGATTTGCCTGGGATCTCCACACCCCACTGAACACAGGGGCTGCCAGGACCACCACCAGCCCCAAAACCAGACCAAACCAAACGACAATGAACTGGGAACTATGGAAGTTCATCCAGTTCATCCCCTGCCAGGGGCAGGGACACCCTCCCCTAAACCAGGCTGCTCCAAGCCCCATCCAACCTGGCCTTGAACATTTCCAGGGATGGGGCATTCCGGGGATGGACTAGGTGACATTTAACAGTTCCTTCCAATCCAGACTATTCTTTGATTCTCTGATCCAGAACTCTGGGATAGCAAGGAGCCACTCCGGAGCTCCTCCTCACGTCACCCTGCTGCCAGGACATGGGGATTAATGGATCTCTATCCAGGCACCTCATTACCAGAGATAGTAAAACTGGAGCAAGTTCAAAGAGGAGCAGCAAACGCAATTAGGAGCTGGAGTGAATTAGGAGGGGAGGTGGAGGGAGCTGAACCTGCAGGGCTGGATAAGCCGTGGCGGGGCCGGAGCTGCCCACGACATGCCGGGAGTGCAGGCACCAGGCAGTGGGGAGGCTGCTCCAGTGGGAAGTATTTTGTAGGGAGGGGACAGGACACTGGGGACAGGGAATCCCACCAAGGCACCACAGGCAAGCAGGGATACACTCGGGAGACCAGGGATGGAAGAAACCACAGCACATCACGATATAAAACACACAATTCCCAAATTCCCAGCTCCTTTGCCCTCTCAGCACTTCATCCTAGGGATGGTGCCCACGTCCTGCTGGAGTCTCACGTGCCCCCACAGCCTCTGCCTCCAGACAAGACACTGCTGCATCTTGCTCTTTATGGAAAGCCTTAGGAGTAGGCATCACCTTTCCTTACCCACTCCCAGGAGCAAAGATGCTTTTAAGGAAAGCCTGGGGCTCGTGTGGAGGGGGTCAGTGTGAGCCTCCGGAGAGGATGGGGACAAGGAACAGCGGCTTTCAAAAGCCTTTTCATTGCTAAGCCGAGGGCTGGGGCCGTGTCCCTCCATGATAAAAGTGTCCCTAAACAAGGCTTGGCATATCCAAAGCAATGGCAAGGAGCAGTCCTGAATAGGAGGGACTCCAGGAAGCCCCCCAGCTCTGGTGGGGAGGTTTTCCAGCCGCTGGGGAAGGTGGGGGATGAGCGGCACACGCCCTGTTCCCCTCAACTCCAGCATCGCTTCCCCGGCTTAGAAATGAAAAGGGAGAAAAAAACCCTTTTGTGTGTCCAAGCAAAGCTTGGGGAAAGGGAGGGGAGAAAAATTGGGGGGGAAAAAAAAAGACAACATGTGGGTGGTCTGCTCAGGAGACTTTTGACTTTGTTTTTTTGGCTATTTTATTTCTTGGCAGAAAGAACTCCTGGGGCTGCTCGGCAGAGGGTACGGCCAGATCACAGGAGCATCCTCAGCCCACCCAGGGGCCAAAGTTCAGCTGGCAGCTCCCAGCTCCGAGGGGTTTCGCATCAAAGCATGGAGGAGTCAAGAGAAATTAAAGTCAGAAACAGTCCAAGGCAGGGGCAGAGGGCACTGCCGGCCTCCTGAGGAGGGGGGGGGCATCCCACAGAGATGCTCCAAGCACCCCGCTCACTGCATCCCTATACAGCCTGAAACTGGGAACAAGAGGATAAATAGGATTTTATATTAAAAAATGAGCTTAAAAGGCTCAGCCCAACATCCGACGGGACGCACAGCCGGGATTTCCCAAGCTGGGCTATGCGGGCTTTGCAAAATCCCGGCTGCATGTCCCGTCGGATCCGCAGCGAGCTGGAGCCGGTCACCTGCAGTGACCCAGGTGTGCTGGCAGCCTTGGAGAGGAGCTGGCACCGGCTCAAAGCCGCGGGGGCCCCGCGGGAGCCGCGTTTGGAGTCGGGAGTGCACCGGCAGCCGCTTGTGAAAGCGCCTCCCAAAGCTCCGGGAGGCTGATTTTCACTTAAGTTTTCGTGTGAAATGCAAAACAGCTCCTCAAAATTTGGGTAATTCAGAGGCTGGTAAATCCTTCTGCCTCCACCTTCCTGCTGGACTTGGTTAACATAAGAGGGATCCCATATTTCTTCTTCTCAGTGCTTTGTTCACCTCCTGAGCTCATTTTGGGGAACCTATTTGTCTTTGAGGGCTCTTTGCAGCCTGAGAGTCCCAGGGCTGTAGCTCGGAGGACCCCAATTTCAGTCCTCATTAGCTCGATGACCATGTCAGTGCTTGAACTTGACCCCCAAACACAAAGGAGCCACTGACCGAGTGCTTCAAGATGTTTGCCTGACCTCAGCCTGGCACTTCAGCCTCTCTTCCCAATTTTTGCCCACTGCAGGCAAAGCTTGTATTTACTCAAGCTTTGCATCAGCTGAAGGACAGCAGAAGGGCTGAACTTTGGGAACCCAGAGCCACCAGGCTGGTGCCAGCTGTGGTACGGGAGATGGGAGCCTACATGGGAGTTGTGCCAGGGCTTTTGGCATCCCCAGCCCATCGGGGGCATCTGGGCTGGAACTAGGGTGTCCTGCTCCCCTGATGGCTTCAAAGCTGGTGCCCCTTGAGTGACACAGGACAGATATCCCCGTATCTGGACAGTGGCAGTGACCACTGCCCTGGAAGAGCCCGGCCCTGTCACAGTGACTCAGCCCTGCAGAGCCCGTGGTCGCTGCCAGCACCGCACCGAGCCGAGCCGGCTCTGCGGGTTGTGGCGCCAGGTCGTCCCTGCTGTCACCCCTCCTGTTAGGGAAACTTCCCTGGCTGACCATCCAGGAGCCACTTTGGCATCTCCACGGCCACACAGGGAACAGAGCCCCCCACGAGCCCCTGTCACCACCCCGCTCAGCCACACATCAGAAAGCACTCCGCAAAATTTACCATGACACAAGTGATGAGGGCTCAAAGCTGACCTGCCAGAGCCAGGCCCAGCTGCTTCCTCTGCATCAGGTTTATTCCAAATTATTCTTCAGCAAGATTCCAACAGCCCCAGCCAGGCTCGCTAGGGACATCCAGACCAGCAGCCTCACCACGACACCACGCTACAGCACAGTCCCCCCGCCCACCATGGCCTCGCTGCCCGCTCCAAAAGATTCCAGGCTAAAAATACCCTGTTTCCAGCCGGGAACACACCGCTCCCACGGCCGGGCGCTCGCTCCCACGCGGGCAGTGACCCTTGTGCCCGCTGCTCACCGCAGAGCCCGCGGCACGCAGCGAGGGAAGCTGAGCCGCGGCCACCGTGCCCTTTGCAGTGCACCGAGCCAGGCTGAGGAGGAGGGGAGGGGACAGAGAGAGAGCTGGCAGCACTGCCCAGACACAGCTGAGCTCCCCAGGTCCCCCTCCATCCACACCAGAGCAGGCACAAGCGGATATATCTCTGTGCAGTGATCCCCTGCACGCACACGCCACAGGCTCCGAGAAAATTCCAGCCTTCTTCTCTCTCCCCTCCATAAAATGCCATGGTGCACCAAGACACAAACAGAACAAAGCCAGCGTGCAGAATTTTTCAGCCACTTCGATCACATCACACACTGGATACCACCAGCACTTCCCGGTGCTGTGGCTGCTCTTGGAGGCAACACCCAGGAATAAGGACAAGCATCTCCTTGGACACCATTCCTCTTTCTCTCCAGCCCCAAAGCAAAGCCCTGCAACACCTCCAGCAAAGATGGCAGCAAAAAATAGGCTCCAGGCATGACAGCGCTCCAGGGCCAACCCCATATGGGGACGTGCTGCTGCTCCGAGCCACAAGCAGGGCAGGGGACACAGCACAGCAGCCAGATAGGGACTGGTGACCCACTCGGCCAGTGACACATTCCTCCCCCTGTTCCCATCCAGCGGGACATATTTTCCGTCCGTGTCAGCTCTCTGCACCAGCCAAGTCGCACACAAGCGCCTGGTGACACTCTCCAGGCGCCCAAGCCCTCCCAAGCCAGGGCTGGCAGCGAGGAAGTGGAGGGCGACTCACATGTGATGAAGTAATCCTGCTGCCGCTTGAATTCCAGGCCCATGTAGTTGGGGCTGAACTCCTGGAACTTGATGGTGAAGCGGATCTCCTGCTCGGGCCGGTTGCACGTCACCAGCACGTTGGGGTCCATGACGGTGCTGCAGGCATCCGCCTGCTCCTTCCTCACCAGGTACAGCTTGTAGTACTCGTAAGGCTTGGACGGCTCCGCCTTGGGGCAGATAATGTCCAGTTTATCCCCAATCTCTGGGTAGATGACCAGCCCCTTCCCAGTCATGAACCTGGAAGAGAGGAGGGTAAGAGGTTACCACGTGCAGGAGCAGAGGCCACGCCAGCCTGGCCCACCCTACTTTGACACCATTTATTTTGTGCTTCAGCTCTGCTGCTCCCCCTCTGTAAGACGGGTTTTGACACTGAAATCAAGTTCTCCTCTTCCCTCACCATCCCAGCCTGTGCATGGAGTCAGCACAGGCTCCCGCTTACAAAACCGGGGCTGGCTTGGGTCAGTCCCACTCGCCAGCCATGATGAGGGCGGGCACCCTTCCCAGCCCCAAGCCTGGCATCCAACCAGGAACGAGTCTTCCCACAAAGGGCTGGGAGACGCCACGGCTCTGCCCGACGGCCAGGCAAGGAGTTTCCTGCAGGGACAGGCAATAATTAGGCATAGGGAGAAGTCCTGACAATGGGGCGCAGGGAGGGATCCCGTCCACGCCCCGGCTCCCTGAGGAATTTCTGTCCTTAAATGGAAGGGAAGGAAGCATCCTGCAGGACAACTTCTGTGGAGCCAGGCTCAACAGTGTGCCCAGGAGCGTGGGAGGACCGGATGGAGAGGAGCAAGGAGGGAGGAAAGCTATTCGGGGCTGGAAGGCAGGGCATTGGGAAGGGAAGGAAAGCAAGATGCTGATAATTAACATTCGGATCTCGTTATGGTGGGGCAAGGCTCTGATTAGGTTTTTTCAGCATGAAGGAGAGGATTAGGGCAGCAAGGAGGGAAGCAGCAGATCATCTACTTTGATGTAGGCAACTAAACGCGTTCCTGATGGGAGATAAGGTGGGAATGGATTTTCCTGCAGAGTTATCTCTGCTGCAACTCCCTCACGTAATCTGGGCACGGCAAAACGCGAAGCGAGCGCTTTGCCAAGGCTGCACAGCCCCGCTTCCCCTTCCGCTGTCGGACACAGCCCATCCCTGCCCCAGCCCACCCCAGAGACCGCATGGGGGCTGGGATACCTTCTCCCCCAGCCAGCTGCTCCAGCTGGAGCTGCAGGCTCCATGGAAGGAAGATCAAACACACAAGACCAACCTGCTCCGTGGCTCCATGCAAGTCTTAGCAAGAAGCCACAGAGCTGGAACCAGCACCAGGCCTTTGGCTGCAGGAGCCCAGCAGATCCACAGGCTGGGCTGGGAGCAGGCAGGCGGAGCCGGAGCCCACGCACCCCCAGCGCCCTTGGCACGGGCTCCAGAGCTTGGTGCCAGCTGTAGCAGCAGGGCAGACACACAGACATCATCTGCACCTCACTTGCAGCTTGCCAGGTCAGAGGAGCATCCCTGGCACTCAGGGCACAGCACAGGGATGGCGGGCACAACACGATCCCGGAGTTGGATTTAGGGAGGGTTATGGGTCCATCCTCCCTGCCCAGCTGCAGCTCTGCCTCCACCACATCAGCTCCAGCAGTACCCAAAGCAGCACAATGGGGCAGTTGGGATCATCCCAACCCCAGAACCACCGGCACAGCAGCACCTTGGCCACATAAGGTTGCAGGGAGTTTTGTACAAGCCATGATTCGGGCAGAAGGCGACAAGGAGAGAAAGAGAAACTTGACCCATGGAAGCACGGATGCAGGTGGGATGCAGAGCCCGGCTCCACTCCGGCACTGCCGGCAGGTGAGCCATGCTTTGCTTCACACTACCAAGTAGGTCACCTGGCCGGTGGCCAGCATGCGCTTCCAAAGGCTTGAGAGCGATAAAGGCTTCCCCACCCAGAGCCGGAGCCCTGACGCAAGGCCGGAGCGGGAGCAGGGGGCGGGAGCAGCCCCTGTCCCTCCCTCCCCGCCCGGCCGGCCGCAGACACGCAGCGCAAGTGAACACTTGCACGGGTTCCCACCCCGAGAGGCAGCTGGATCCCACACTCCTTTCTCCACGGTTGGGCTGAGTCAGAGGCTTCCTGGCACAGGAGTCCAGAGTGACTCAAGCTCCCTCCTCCAGCCCCTGCCAGCTCCCTCCTGCCCAGAAGATGCCAAACAGGAAGCCACAAACAAGTCAAGCAGATGTCTTGCACCGCCAGAGCAGGAGGAGAAGGCTCCTATCCACCCTCATCTCCATACCAGGAGGACCTATCACACCTCTGTGGCCAAAACCTTGGCCAACACCTGCAAACCAACCGGTCCCTGGGCCACCAGCCTGTTGGGATCAGGCCAAACGGATTTGTAAGCAGGGGAGGGGCCATGAAGCAAACGAGGGATCTGAGAACCTCCCAGCACCACATCCTGCTGGCACCTCTTCATCTCAGGAACTTCAGGACCAAGGCCTACCTTTGGTTTAGGTAAGGATAGAACAAGGACGCAAATCCCTTCCACAAACGCTCAGTCTCAGCTCCAGAAGCACACAGCTGCTGTCCGGGAATTAGCCCAGGAACATCTTCCAGATCCACGCAAACATGGAGCAAGACAGAGTCACTTCCCTGTGCGTGGAGCTTTTGCACCGCTCCCTCCAACCGCTGTTTCCCACCAGCCGCATTCCCACCCGCACACAGACCGTTTTCCCTTTGTCCTCCAATTTTCCTGATTTTTTCTCCTCCATCTCCCCTCTTCTCCAACAGCAGGGCTGTTTCCAGATGACAGCCTGGGCAGCACAGGAGGAGGAGATAAACCCGAGGCGTGTGCCTCGAAGCCCTCACACAGCTCTTCCAGCTTTTCACCACACACAGAGATCTTTATTTCCCCAAAAAATTCTGCTTTGTCACAAGAACAGCTTGTGATGATCGTCTCAGGGAAGACCAACAACAGCTCCCACCATGCCAGAGGCTGGTTCTCTGGGAAATTCTCCTTTAAAATACACAGTGAAAAGCAACATTTATCACAAGAAAAGGAGAGGAAAAAAAGGTCCAAAAACTGTCACGTTGCCTTAATGCAGGATTTCAGCCAGTTCTGGAGATGAGGAATTTTAGTTCCAAGGGATGGTTGAAGACAAAAAGGAATTACACTCTTGACTTGTCTTCACAAGGAAATGTCTTCAGATTTATCTTAACCCGAAGGAGCGAACAGAGCAACTCTTAAATTAATAGGGAAATTCACCATGCCCTCAGAGCACCCGCTGTAATTTCAGGGAGGGAAGGGGGAATCTGCTGTTTCTCTGGAAAACACAGCTTGATTTCCCTGTTTTAAGGTGGGAAGAGGAAAAACAAAAGACAAAAACTAAAACTTAGCTCAACCTTAATGCTGAAACAACTCTCAGCATTAGGAATCACTCTTCTCTACCTCTCCCACCATACAGGAGGATGAAGATAATTGCTCCGTTTATTCCTGCCTCATCCCGGAAGTGTTCAAGGCCAGGTTGGATGGGGCTTGGAGCAACCTGGGATAGTGGAAGGTGTCCCTGTCCATGGCAGGGGGTGGAACTGGATGAGCTTTAAGGTCCCTTCCAACCCAAACCATTCTGGGATTCTGTGATTGGCACCATCACCAGTTCAGAGGTAACATCCCAGTATCCTTTCTCCTGGTGTCCAGGAGGTGGGAACGATTAACTACAGCCATGAAAGCTTAAAACGAGTATTTTTTTGCCAGCTGAGCAGGTGGAGAGCATTGGCAGCTTCATTCCTTAAAGCCCCTGAGGTGATTTTTGGGTGGCACCCGTGGCTGCCCACCCGCAGAGCCAAGAGACCATCCCAGCCAGGCATCCCCATCCCCAGCGCCACTCCTGGCCCCCAGCTCCCGGCCCCGCAGGTTCCTTGGGAGCGATCAGGTGGCAGCGTCCAATTTCCTCATTGTTTCAGGAGGTGTTTTCTGATGGGAAAGGTGAAAAGGGGATTTGTGAGCCTTGTAAACCGATTCCTCCGAGTTGGGTAAACAACGGGGGCTCTGTTGGCAGCAGGATGCTGGGATGCCGGAGCAGGGAGATGGGATTAAAGTGCAGCCTCTCCCGTGCCCTGAGTTGGGGGGCTGCTGGTGGGGCCCCCAATCCCTTGCAAACCCCCCTCTCACTTCCTTTTAGGGGTCCAAAATGCGGGATCTGATGGAGTGACCGGGGCCACAGGTGAGACCTGGACTCAGCCAGGGCCCAGTGGCGGAGGCATCCCAGAGAGGGTTTGCTGGGAGAGGAGGAAGAACACAAGCTAAGGAGAAAAACTGAGCAAGTTTGGCCAGAGCAAGCTCAGGAGTCGTGTTGGGAATGACACTCCTCTCCTCCACACCCCCCTCCTATGCAGACTCCTCTCCTCCATGTGGGAACACATGGATAGACATGGATGAGCCAGCACATTCCCAGCAATCCTGCAGACACAAGTGTTCTGCAGATAAGTCATCCGGAACCTTTAAATCTAACAGTCCTTCAGCTCTCCATTAGGGAAGACCAAAAAATGGCTTAAAAATACAATTCTTTAAAAGAATGGGTTGACACATTTTCCAGCTGCTCTCCCTCTGGATCCAGGCATTCCTTGCACCACGTCAACTACAAAATCTCCAGGGCAGCATCACCTTTCCCCACATCCACGGCATACGATGCCCCTCACCTGATTTCAGGCTTGGCAGAAACAGAACAACATTTCCCAAGAACCTTCTCCTTGGAGAAGACGTTCTAAAGCTGATGCTGACATACATATAAGATGACATATGCTAAATGCTGTTTGCTTCAAAGAAATCCAAAAATAACTGGATCTTACATGGAGGATGCGTACATCTGGCAGGGAAGGCTGACAATGCCCGGCAGAGCGAGACCTGCAGGAGCTGGGAGGTTTTCCTGGCATCTGGGCAGCTGAAGCCCCTGTTGGCCCAGCTCTCCACACCAACAGAACATGTGAGTCCTTCCAGATGGATCACAGCTCCCATCCACCAGGAATCTCCTCAAGGAAAGGATGGGAAAGGGCCAGAACCAGTAAAAAAGCCAAAGCTCCGTGTTCAAACTGGGTGTGAGATCCTGAAAAACACTCCTGAATCCTGTGATTTGCCGGTGCCCAGCCACACACAAATCCAATCCTGCCCTCTCTGCCTCACTCCTCCAAGCTTCCCTGGGACACAGGAGCCATGCCCAGGCACTGGGGACTCTCTGCCACCAGCCAGAAGAATCAGTCCTGTCCCCAGAGCTGTTTTCCAGACCCCAGTGTCACAGAGCCACATCACACTCCAGCCACTGGAGGGTCCCTGCACAGCTCGTCCAGAGCTCTCTTGGTGACATCCAGCTATCTCCGCCCTTGCCAAAATCTGTATTTTCACCAGGAAAGAGAATTGAGAGGTCAGTAGCAAAAACTGGAACCTAACTTAGGTGAAGTGGGGCGTCACAGGTCAAACAGCATTACCAGACAGGGACAACCACGTGGTCCCCAGGGAGCTGGAGCTGAGAACATCAGACACCCCATGTCACAGGGAGAGGTTCTCCTGGTGACACCAGGAGATCTCAGTGAGACACTGCAGCCCCCACCCACCTGACTTCACCTCTCCAGAGCTGAGGACAATCAAATCAGAGGAATTACACCCTAAACCCAAAGGACTACCTGATACTAGCACACCATCAGCATCCACAGCCTTTCCCCAGAGTGGTGCAAGCTCACAGAGAAACAGCCCCTTTCTCCTATTTGACTCCCATTCAGCTCTTGGGAACAAAGATATTCCATGGAAGGAAGTTAATTACAAGTGGAATGAAAAGGTTCCTCCCTCTGTATCTGTGGCCTTCTCGCTCATCCATCGCACCGCTCGTCACCACAAGAGGGTAAATAGGAGCACACGAACCCCCACGCTCTCAGATCCCACTCCTTTCATGTGCTCCTCTATTATTAGTCTCCTTTAGAAGAGCCTGCCATCTTTTTTCCCCCTGCTAATCTATGGATAATTATTTTCCTTGCCCTTCGGCAGCCCTCTTCTATTTCTGCTCCATCCTTTGGAGCCGAGGTGGCCACACAGAGCCAGCAATTCCAGGTATCTGAAAGCAGCTTGTATCTCCTCCACTCCTTTGGTCTCCACTGTTCAAGGAGACATTTTTCACCTTCCAGCCCCCCACAGGCTCCTCACCATCCCTGGGAGAGGGAACAGGCTCTGCTGAGCCCCCTCGGGGCCGTCCCATCCGTCCCCCTCCCAGATACACTCTAAGGCCCTTTTTTTTCCTCATCTCGGGTTTAATGAGGCCCATTCAACCCTCCCAAAGACAAAAGGCCCTTCTCGTTTCAAAACGGATTTACACGACGCATCAGTGAGGCATAAACGGGTCTCCATGGCAACATTCACCGACCCCCCCCCCAGCTCCGGGATGCCATTTTCCAACTCTGCTGCTCCCCAAAACCCCTTTGTTGCTTTCCTGCCAGCTGGGAGGCTCCTCACAGGCTGGTAACCCCCTGCACCCCACACCCCTCGGAGTCAGGGGTGACATTTTTTGAGGGGAAGTTACAGAATGCCCAAGCCAGCGTCCCCCTGGCACAGACACCCCGGAAAGTTCCGCATCGTGACCGACTCCAGGTCACGGTCAAGCCAGGGTTGGGATTGAGCAGAAGGGACGGAAACACCAAGTGCAGGGAGAAATGAACCCAAACTTCCCCTTCTCTGCCCAGAAAGGGGGGTGATGCCCAAGGCAGTGTAGTCTGTCCACGCTCAAACACCAGTTCCAGCCACAGCGTGGCTCCCAGCACCTCTCCACAGGGAAACTGGTGGCTCTGGGGATTCCCATGGCTTTGGCAATGGCCAGGAGGCCACTCCAGTGCTTCACACAGAGGTTTGGCAAACAGGAGCCTCGTGTTCAACACTTTGGACCGTAACTCTCCCCAAGCAGCCTCAAACACTGAAGGCCGAGAGAGCACCTCGCTTACCCTGAGCAGCACTGGAAGCAGGGAAGGTGGGATGCATGGAAGGTCCCACTACGGCTCCCTGAGCTTTGTTCACATGTTGCAGTCACTGCCATAGCTCTGAAGACCAAGTCCTTACCCATCTGCAGTAAGTCCTTACCCTTATCTGGGGAACACACCAGAGAGCCCACGTTTCCATGAAAATACCCACCACTGCTGGGTTTCTCAAGCAGAAAGTCGGGAGCAGGATCCTGGTTTCAACTGCAAACCTGCAGCTTGTGGACAGGTCTGTTCCCTCCTGCAGTCCAGACCCCCTTCTCCCAGGGAACAGTCACACCAGGGTTACCACAAGCCAAGAGCAGAGGAGAGTTCCAGCCATCAGGATGCTGGGAGAACAGGTCAGCAGGCTTCAGGAAAGCTGGCATGGATGGATGCTGTGGGATGCCAGCCACACCTCAGCACCCACAGCCAGTGGCTGCCACCACAGCTGGTGACATTCCTGGCCCCAGTGACTCAGCCCTCCTGTGCCACAGAAGGGCTGCAGGAAGGGCTTTCTCCCTGAGCTATCTCCATAATTACAGCCTGGCCAGGGAGAGTGTCCAAGCGCCAGAGTCTCCACCAGCCCCAAGGAGGACAACAGATCACCACCACCAAAGGCGGTGCCCACAAAAGGAGAACGTTCTCCTTTGTCCCATCGTGGGCTCGGCCAAGATGTATCCTGATGCCAGTCCATCATTTCCAGGGAGAGCTGCTGACCACCTTCATGCCCCAAGGAGGAGGAAGATGAGAAGGGGGAGGAGAAGGAAGGCTCCCAGCCCTCGCAGCAGCCGGGCCTGCCAGGCGCAGCCATGTGCTGCTCCATCCTCCCAGGTCCACACACACTCCACGCAGTCGGACGCTGCACCCAAACGATCTCAAAGCAAACCCTGCGAGGAGGGGAAAACAAAACCTGCTGCTAATTGAGGGATTTTGGAGCAGATTTAATTAGGGCCAGAGCACTGGCGCAGGCTGCTGCTGCCACCTGCAGCACTCTCCGCAGCCGCTGGCGTGGGCTCGGGGGACCCCGGGCTCCCGCCCACGCCTGCCTGGGGTACGGAGAGGGAATGAGGAACACCGGGAGTCCCCCAGGCTCACCCCCGCCCCACACCCAACCTCCAAACCCGTTATTTCCCAGCACAATAAGCGCCTCCAGCAGCGACGGAACCAAGGGCTCGGCCAAAAAATAAAGAGGAAGAAAAGCCATATTTTCTCCCTGGAGTCGGATCGTCCCGATCTCCCCTCGGAGGAATCAAGAGGGGCCGAGTTATCTAATTAATGCTGGCAGAAGCAGGAGGCCGAGGGCCGGGGGGCGGCGGCGGCCCACAAAGGCGGCGTGGGGAGCGGTCTCCCCGCCGCCGCCGCCGGCATCCCCCAGCAATGGGGCCCCACGCTGGGAGTGAGGTAAGAGGGGATTCAAAGGGGGGTTTGTCAGGGGTTTTGTTTTTGGAAACGGGGGAGGGGAAGGGGACAGGGCTTGACAAGAGCTGACAGACAACTGAACAAAACCATAAGGGCCATGAATGGCAACACGGCACTTTAATTGGCGTAGGAATGGAGAGAGAAGTGAGACAATGAGGCTAGGCTGCGGCGACGGGGCCGAGGTGTGGGCAGTGGGCACTCACCTTCTCCTACCCACACCCCAATCCCTACCCCAACAGAGGTTGGCAGCTGGATGCTACACCGTGATCCCCATCCCAAAAAACACTACCTAAAACCCACAGGGAAAACATGGAGGCAGAACGACAGAGCCCAGCACACGTCAGGCATCACAAAACCCTGACGGCACCAGGAGCGGCACAACCCCAGCCCTGGGATGCTGCAGATATTAAATGATCCATCGGAAACAGCTCATGTTCCTGCTCGGCTCCGTGTCTTTTCCGGCTTCGGTTTGGCCACTCGTGCCCTGGCTACAGCCCCGCTCATCCGGAGGACGGGGGGCCGAGAGGGGGAGAGAGGGAGAGGCAGGTTAAAAGGGAACACGGTTGGATCAGCGGGGTTCCCACTCCTTCCCTGACCCCTCCGAAATAGAACGGAGGAGATTTCGTCTCCCGGTTCCAAAGCAAAGAATTACTTTGGCAGGGGCTGCGGCGGCGGCCGGGCGCCCACTTGGAAGGGAAAGCAGCAGGAATATGCCCAAGGAACCCAAGACAAGCCCTCCCCGCCAAGCCCCGCTCATTCTCATGCAGATCAACCCCAGTCGGGACAGAACGGAGGCAAATTGCAACCCCCCCTCCCCAGAGCAGGGCTGGGGGCACAGGGAAGGGTGGGTGGGGGGCTCGGCACACCAGACCTGACACAAACGCCAGTGTTTTCCAAGATCCCTCCCTCTTCCCACCTCTCACTTTTCCAGCTCAGTTGGAAAAAAAGAAGAACTGAAAGCTAAGAGCCGAGAGCTGAAGTTACAGCTGGTAGCTGGGCCTTAGGAGAGAGGGAGCCCCTTCCTTCCTGAACCCCAGGACCTGACACCCCACTAACCCTGCACCCCACAAACACAGTTTGCAGCCGGGAGTCTCCAATCTCCCCATGGGACAGTGACTGGGTGCTCCTGCTGTTGCATTCCAGGGGGTACAGGAGAGCTCTCCAAACCTCTCAGCTTCCCACTTCACTGGCCACCTCCAAAGCAAGTGAGAGGAGCCACCAGCCTCCCCCATTTTTCTGAGAAATACCACAAAAATAAAGCCCACACATGTCCTGGGGAGCAGCAGAGACCATAGGGTCTCCTGGATTTCCCCTGGCTCCCAGAAGCCCCTCACTGTGTCCCAGAGCTCGTGTTTTCATCCCTGGAGATCCCACTGACGGCTGGGTGACAGCTCCAGAGCACCCACCCAGGTCCCTGGGGCTCTGGCTCAGCCCGGGGATGCAATGCTGCGGTTTGAAGGATTAATCCCAATGTTAGGAACTGGGCAGGGAGGAGCAAACCCTGTGGAGGGTTCCCCATCCCAGCTGTGGGATGCCCTGCCCTGCCCCGACAGGTCTCCCGGGTTTCGCCAGCCCTGCCAGCCCCTGGTCCCAGGGGAGCAGCGTCACCCCCACCGCGCCGCCCTGACTCACACCAGGCCCTTTGATCCCCCGGCTCCCGGAGTGGCCAAACGAGTTCTGGCATTCCGGCTCTGGCTCCCGTCTGGAAGCGCCATCTTCCCAGGCAGCTGCAAATCACCAGCCCTCAGCCCTGGCGTCATTACTGGGAACTTGTTCGGCTGCCACCGGCCTTGGGGGTTATTAAGAACTTCCCAGCCCCCCATCCCAACACAGCACATGTGCACATCTGCGCACAGCTGTCCACCCCAGCTAGAAGGGACTTTGATGACCATCTGGTTCCATGACCATCCCTGCCATGGGCAGGGACACCTTCCACCAGCTCAGGCTGCTCCAAACCCCATCCAACCTGGCCTGGGACACTTCCAGGGATGGGGCAGCCACAGCTTCTCTGGGCAACCTGGGCCAAGGCCTCACAATCCTCACAGGGAAGAACTTCTTCCCAACAGCCCATCTAACCCTGCCCTGTGGCAGTGAGAAGCCATTCTCCCTTGTCCTGTCCCTCACCCAAAGTCCCTCACCAGCAGTCCTAGAGCCCCTTTAAGTACTGGAAAGGGTTCCAAGGTCTTCCCGGAACCTTCCCTTCTCCAGGCTGAACCAGGTCACTCCATGTTTCTCACTTCCACACCAGTCCCACCACCGGCTCTCGCTGCACTCGGCTGCCCAGAACCTTTGGCCCCACTCCACAGGGGTGGAAGGGGCTGGGTTAGGTCTGGGAGAAAAAGCTAAAGATGAGTCACAGGACCTCAAAAGTTTATTTTTTGTGTCCCCTCTTGTCCTCCTGCATAGAACTGAGCCATCACCAAAGCCTACAGGGCCAGCTCTGCAGGAAAGCTGGATCCAGCCTCCTCTTCCAGTTCTGCTCTGGATGTCACTCGGCAGGGTAGAAACTGCCCCCTCCACCCCAGAACCTCTTCCCAGTGCTGCCCACAGCCCCTCTTTACTGTGAGGTCCTGCTCTGGCACAACAGCCCAAATTTTTTCCGTATCTTCATCAAAAAGACCCTCCTAAAGGTTTCACCACTGGAAGGAGCTGGGACACCCTTCCACTGCTCCCAGTTTATTCAGCTGAAGAGTGACGGGAAGAGCAGCAGCTGAGGGAGGGGCTAGGAGAGAGGCCAGCACAGCACAGGAGTGTCAGGTTGTAATCTCTCCTCCAGTACAAAGAGATCTGGCTTGTACTTGCTTTTATTTTTAGGCCAGATTTACATGTACAGCTGAACTTCAATCCAACGTACAACTTCCAGCTGGGAATGGGAAAGGAGAGGAACCAGAATCCAGAACTGGCTCTGGCGTCATGGGTGCTGCCAGAGCCGGAGATCTCAGGACTGGTGCTTCTTTCCATCTCCAAGGATGTCACCAGACTCTGCCGGGACACACGGCTCCCGCTCCCAGAGGGAGCTTTCACAAGGCACTAAGCAAAGCTCGTGTTTAAACCTAAAAATAACCCAGCCCTTGGGCCTGGGGAGGAGGAGGAGGAGGGCAGAGCACCCAGCCTGTCCCGCTCCAGCGCCAGCAGTTTCCAATTGCCTGCGGATGGGGAGTGCTCCCAATCCTCCCCCCGAGACTAAATCCTCCGCCTTGCCACCCACACTCATGGAAGAAAACTGGCGAGAGCCGCAGGAAAGACCAAAGTCTCCCCCAACCACATCCTGCCCCCCTGCTTTGCTGCCAGATGCGATCTCCCAGAGCCTTGTCCCAAGATCCCGCTAGCTCCAGCATTCCCAGCGGCGGTCCTCGCCCCGCTCAGTGTGTGCCACCCGGCTGGGGCCACGTCCCAGCCATGCCACCACGCTGGGAGCCTGAGAGGGCCGATGCCACCAACTCAACAGGAGTTTATTCCAAGGCCGGTGTCTGTCTGTCCTGCTGACTCCCCAGGCAGAGCCAGTCCCCAGTCCCCAACACAAAGCAATCCTCAAAGCCACCAGAGCTGCAAGAGCAGAGACCAGCCCCCACCTTGGAGCGATGGTTTTGGGGTGCCCCCCAGGAAAGGGGGTCATTTATCCTGGCTTGGGAAAACCCCAAGTGAGCAGCAGCGGTGCCGCCACGGCACCATCCCATCCTGCCCTGCAGCCCCTGGCAGGACTCACCCGCACAAATCCCTCACCAGACTCCAAATCTCCTTCCCGACCACCAGGACCCCCAGCTTCTCCGTCCCTTCCTCCCAGAAAAGCCCTTCATGGGACTCTAGCTTCCAACTATCCCACTTCACTCGAACTCCCTCAATCCATTTAAGTCTTTCTTTGCATTTAAGGTGTTTTTTTCTTTGCTCTTCTCTTTTTTTACTTATTAAGGAGAAAGTTCAAACCGTTGGCAGTGTCTGCGACGCACTAATTTGGAACTTAGTGCGGTGTCGACATTGCATTAAGTATTTCTGTCAACCATGAGGACACACCATGTCTGTGTAAGAAATTACACCAGCAATTATAGCTAAAGAGGCATGTAAAATTTAAAAAAAAAAAATTAATGTATTCAGAAATGATAACTGACATTCTTATTAGGATTAATCTAATTTTAGTAGACTCATTTATATCCTGCCTCTGGATAAAAAATGAGTTTCAATTTTAAAACCTGGATAAAAAGTGGCATTTTTTAAAAAAGTACTTTTAGAAGTCACCCTGCATGATTAAGCGGGATGATAATGCGAGGAAGCTTAACAAAAAGCTGTGCCATTAAAGGAGATATTTGTTAAACAAAATGGAAGCAGAGATATTTATCAAGCCCAGCCGATTATGCCAGGGTAACTCTGGACCTGGCACTGTTGGGTGTTGCTTGCGGTCACAAATTAATGTAGAGAAAAGTGGGAATGGCAGATAACGGGGAAGGGGCAGGAGTTTTGCCGGGTGCATCCTGCACCAGCAAGCCAGGGAATGGCAGCACCAACGAGAGCCACACAGTGCATCCATAGTCTGGGTGAGTCCATGCCCCACCGGACACGGACAAGCATAGGGCAAAGCACAGGAGTCACTCACAGACTAGGAAGAAAAATCCCAAAAGGTGAGTCGGTTCAACGTATCCAAAAAAGAAAGAACACAAGGTGGAACACCAAGGTGGGCTCGGCCCGTTCCAGCATCGCCCACCCCCCTCCACGGCACTGCCTTAGATGGGCTGTTGGTACAAAATGTGCCCTTGGCCTCAAGCTCTGGTGTTGGCACATTTTAACTCCATGGCAATGCATGCTTTGATTGACACAGGTTCTGGCAGGACACAGGAGTGTCTCTTCTCCCTGTGCCAGCCCACCACACGCTTCCTGCTACATCCATCTCTAACAACACCTCACCAACGCACAAATCTCATCATCCATCGAACCAGCCACCCCAGATGAGGAACCAGCCAAGAGGCCTCCTCCAGGCTCGCCTGTTGCTCCATGTCCCCACATCCACACCCCCCACGTGCCCATGACCACCACACCCCACGGGACACTGATGAAATCCCAGCCATCCCAAGGTGGAGGACACGGAGGCAGGAGGACACGGAGGCAGAAGGGCACGGGGAGCCTGCATGCCCAGGATGGGAGCTGGGGCACCCACAGGGCTGGGCTCCCTCCTCTCACCCACATCCCCGCATTACAAGGGAATTAAGCACAGAAGCAAAGCACCAAAAGATTTAAGAATATGTGGAAGGAGTCAAAAGCCGAAGAGGAAAAAAAATCCCAGGCTGATTATTTTATTTTCTCCTGACAGTTTGAGCCACAATGGCCAATAAATCCCAATTACGGATTTTAAAAATGCTTCCTGCAGACACTTGGACCATCAAGGCAATTCTGGGCTCCCATAACTCCTGGTTTATGATGGTCATACATGTCAGCTTTCCACAGAGCCCAGCATTTCAATAAAATGACCATAAACCTAGATTGAAGATTAAAGGACTGACTCAGAAGTTGTCAGAGGAAGAAACAAGTTTCCCTGCAATTGCTTTGCCATTTTTACCGACCAACAGTTTGGCTTTTTGATGGGTTTATGCCAGCAGTAAATTTTGGGCTGCTGACAGCTCGGTGTGCGAGACGACTGAAGGCAGCGGCGGGGAGGTGCGGGGAGGACACGAGCCCAGCCCCGGGCTCAGGCGACAGCTCTGAGATGGGAAGTGACAGAGCTCCTCCTGGGCTCCCCAGCGCCGGCACAGGGACACGGATGCCGGCTCCGACCGACCTCCTCGGCCCCCCCTCCCAGCCCCCCGACCTGTCAGACTTCTCTCCAGGGAGCAGCTCTGTCCTCGTTTCTCCTCCTCCTGCCTTGGCAGGGTCAAGAGCCGCCAGCACATGGGAAGGTGACCCCCGAGGGCTCCCTGAGGCCAGGTAGGACCAGGGACCCCAGGGACGATGCACAGGGGAGCATCCCCGGGTCCCCCCACCAGTAGCTGCCTCCCTCCCCAGCCTGTCACAGCAGCAGCAACAGCTCAAGGGAGACGGCTTTGAAAGGATAAACGGCAGGCGTTTGTTGTGCTCCTGTTTCCTGGATGAATGCGCTGCTTCCTTTTACTAAGTGCTCTCTTAGGA
Source organism: Callaeas wilsoni (assembly GCA_013398955.1). Taxonomy (NCBI): domain Eukaryota; kingdom Metazoa; phylum Chordata; class Aves; order Passeriformes; family Callaeidae; genus Callaeas; species Callaeas wilsoni. Next base: position 106,353 of record VWPU01008937.1, read on the forward strand.
GAAGGAAAAGGGAAAAATAAAACAGCAGCAGAAAGGAAGGAGGATGACTCACGGTGAGGCCACATCTCCACCGACACGCGAGAGCTGCGAGACGGTGCCAAGGACAAAGGCTGGGATCAAAAGCACGGGAGCGGATCAAACACGCGCCCTCCCCGGGGAGGGGGAAGGTTTCAGGGAGCTGCCCGGGGGGAGGAAGGTGGGATGGAGCTGGGCCCTCCCGGCCGCCCATGGGCTGCAAGCAGCCATCTCCCTTTCCTGCGCTTCAGCCACTGCTTTCACCATTTGAATAAGAGCTCCAGTTGCTGGGAGTTCATTAAGACACATACAGAGTGCTCCACACCAGGACAGGGATGGGGACGGGGAGGACCAGGAGGAACCGTGGCTGCACCCAACAGGAGGTGAAAAAATGCCCTTTTCCTGAGGAAATGAAAGAGCTGAGCCCGGAGCTCAGCGCGCCGAAGGGGGCCGGTGCCCTTTCTGCCGGTGTCTCTCAGAGTCTATCAAAAAGTCCAATTTACATTAAAATGCCCTTCCAGACATGCCTCGATTTTACTTTTCCCCTTTCATCTCCGTCCCCCTCCCGCCCCACCTCGCAGCCCCATTGTCCTCGCAGCACCAGGAGAGGGCTGAGCACGCTGCCAGCGGGAAAGGAACAGGAGGGAAAGAAAAGAGCTGGAAACTAAGAGAGAAGCCGGAATCGCTCCTGGTCCCGCTCCAGCGGGAGCTGTGACCCCATCTCCTCCCGCCTGCTGCTTGGCGGCTGCCCCGGGGGACAGCGCTGGCCGTGTCCCCTCCGCGGGGACAGGGACTCGCTGCCCCAGCCTCCGCTGTCGCCCGGGGCTCTGCTCAGGCTCCGGTGGCCACAGATGGTTTCAGTGAGCTTCAACAAAAGCCTCGGGCAAGGGCTGCAGGAGCCACCATCCTGCTCCGCTGTCCCCGGCCAAGCAGCACTCTGCACACCCTGCTCCCAGCACGGAGGCCACTGGTGGCACTGGGAGACGCCGACACAGAGCTCTGGGCTTGGTCATGACTGCACATCCCAACTGGCAAGGAAGTGGATCGAGCACTAAGTGCTTCACTCTGCAGATGAGCCTTAAAAATGCCAAGGGAGCTGGAACACTTCCACAGGTGCCACTGCCAGACTCTGCTCTGCCCCAGCCCTGTCCCACCTGTCTTCCTCCAGCAACTTGGATTTACTGAGCTGTTTTCTCCCCCAATCCTGGCCCCAGCAGTATCACATCCTCCCTCACTTTTCCAAGCCCCTTAAAAGCAGAGGTGCTTCCCCCAGGCTGCTGGATGGACACGCAAGCCCAAGACTGAAATCCGCTCCAGGTTCCAAGCGCAAATGAGGTTTAACTCCAGTTTAACCCAGTGAAGCCCAGCTCTAGCAGTGCACAATCCCGATGCCGTTCACCAGGCTCTGTCCACCTTCCCTGACACGGAGCTTTTCCAGTCCTCCCTTCCTATTGTCAGCATCTATTTTTAACCCCCAGCATTATTTCTCCCTGCGTGTCTTCAGACATTCTCTGGGGACGAGGTGGAATTGCTGAGCTGGTTCCAGGCAAAGTGACTCAACTCTCACCTTCAGAAGTCACACAGGAATCAGAGGAGAAGTAAATTTCCCTCCATTCACATTTTCCTTTCTCTTTCCTTCCAACCTCTGTCTGGGGCTGAAAGCAGGGAAAGCTGCAGGGAGCTGCCTGTGTCCATCAGCAAGAATGTGCAGCAAAGCCATTTCCTCCCTTTTCTTCCCTGGTACCTTTATAATCAGCTGGATTTACCTCCGTGGCAGTTACCTTGGGAAAAATCCTGCATCAGTTGCTGGTGTACAGGAAGGTTAGAAGGGTAACCTTAAAACAGGTGTTACGAGTGGAGCTCTGAGCTGCCAGGCACAGGGAATCTCATGGAGAGAGGCACCATCCCGGCAGAAGGGAGGGAGCAGCATTCCCCTCGCAGGGCCGCGGGCCGAGCGCCGGTGCCGACGCCTCATTGCTCCCTTTGAGCTGGTCCTGCCGGCGCCGCAGAGCAGCAATTAAGGAGAAGGTCAGCAGTGAAGACCTTCAAGAATCTGTCCCTTCAGGGGAGTATCCAAACAACCCCACATTTGCTACCTTCTAATTCCTAAAGCGCACAAGCCCAACGCCAATCCAACGCCAACTCAACGCTGAGCATTCGGAGATGCCTCATGGAATGAGGGACGCGTGTGCTGCGTCAGCCAGATGTTGACATTATTTGGCATTAAGAGCCAATAAATAATCATTAATGCTGCTGCTGCAGCAACCAGACTCTCTGCAAGAAAGCCCGGATGCCAAAAAGGCCGTGTTTACGGCACAAGGGGAGGCAGGATCCGGGAGAGCCGCCTGCCGCGCACAATGCAGCCGGCGCTGCCAATTCCAGAGCGTATCCCAGTCCCACAGCACTCGGCATTCCTCCTCAAGCCCCAGCTCGGGGGCTGGCAGAACTGGGAGAGTCCCTGAGAGCCAGCCTGCTTCCACAGCCACACAGGATCACACTGGCCACCAGAATGTGGGGTGACATCAGGAGTCGTTGCATTCCGAGCTGTCTGACACCGCTCCAGCCAGCCCTGTTTTTTGGGATGACTCCCTGGTTTCGCTCACTGGAGCTGGCAGGACGCTGGAACACACACAGCCCTGGAGACAAGGGGAGGCAGCATCTGGAAGCAATTATCCCAGCACTCTTGTATCTGTCACCCACTCCTTCTGTAAGGAACCATTCCCAGTATCAGCAATCTCTCTGTCATAAACCAGGAAAGGGATTTTTTCCCCCTCATCCCGACGAGGCAGTGGAGACTTTCCTGATGGAGGGCAGGGTGGGCAAGGTTCCTCCTGACAGGCTGCAGGAGAACTGAGCACACCAGGGACAGGCGCCTGTAGGGACCTTAGGGAAGAAGCCCACTTTAATAAGGAATACAACAATTTGTCTCCTCTGCCTGTACCCTGGTACAATACTGCGGCACTTGCAACATTCTGCTTCCAAGTTTGATGTCCCAAAAACCTCCAACTGTTTTACAGGCGTGGATGAACTTCTGGGAGCTCTGTGGGATGGTCCCCATGCCTCCAACGCACCCCATGCAATTCCATCCTCAAACCATGTGCTCCATCCTAAACCAACACGCCTCCAGCCTCAAACCATGTGTTTCCATCCTCAACCCACGTGCCTCCATCCTCAAAGAGGAAAAACAAGGAGGAACAGGCCTTGTCTAGGAGAGCAGGAGCCAGGAGGATCCCACGGCCCTTCCCCACCAGCCTGAACACCCCCTCCCCAGGCTAGCGAGTCCATGCATTCTCCCTGGCATTTTCCTCATCCCATACCGTGCTCAGGCACAACATGCAGCTTGCATCCCAAAAGGAAAATCCAGCCAAGAAAGGCTGATCGATGGGCACCAGGACTTTTCCAGCTGGCTGGCACATCCAGCAAACCCCCAGCACCTGAAACAGCAGCCCCCCCACCCACCTTCCCGAGCCCACGAGCTCCACACGCAGCAGAGGGAGGTGGCTCACGAAGACTTTCGTGCCTCTCCTGGATGTTATGAAACCAGGCAGGGAGCATGAAACTGCCTGCCGTGGGTGGGAGCACCCAGGGCTATATGGAGAGCCCGGAGGATTCCTCCGTGGTCTGGGAAAGCACGTGGGCTCCCCCGCCCCGCACACGCCCTCGCAGGGTGGGTTTTTCTTCTGGAGAGACCGGGTGAGCACAAACACCCAGCACAGCCCCACATGAAGGGGGTAATTAGGGAACAGCACCCAGCGCTCACCAAGTCAGGGCAGAGATCAAAAGAAGCATCGAGCATTAAACCTCACCAGGATCAGGAGCTGCTCCTGGGAATGCAGTCCTGTGGGACCCCTCCCCATCCCTACATCCCAGAACCGCTCGCTGCAGGGAGGGAATACCAAGCCAAGGCAACATGAGCAGGCTTTCCTCCATCCTCTACTCCCAGCAAGTCTTCCTGTAGCTCAGGGAAGTGAAAAAAAGAAGGAAAATAGGAAAAAGTTCTTCTACTGCCATTAAATGAGCAGCAGGCACGAAGCTGCAAAGGACGGAGTGGTCGAAGAGGGCTGGGGGTTCAGGAAGCACAAGCGACCCTCCTCTGCTTTCCCCTCCCTCCACTGCTCTGCCAGGATGTTGCTGCCTCAATTATTTCAGTAATTAGTTGAGCTGAGGCACTGCTAATGGGGGGCAAGGGAAGGGGCCACAGGGAAAGGGGGTTGCAGGAAAAGAGGGGCACAAACCAGCCGGGATGTGCAACCAGATCTCGGCCTCGCAAAATTTCCATGAAAGAAGAATAATACAAATCTTAAACCCAAACACAGCTGAAGGGGAAATTCCAGCTGCCTCCAGCCCTTCACACCTCCAAGCGCCTTCCTGAAACCCCAATCCAGCCAGGCCTCCTTTGCCCATTGAGAGGGAAGGGGGCTGTGCATCCCCAGTGGCACTGGGACAGCCCTTCCCACCTCCTGGGGAAGCATCTCCTCCTCCTCCTCCTCCTCCTCCTCCTCACACGCTGCGAAGGAAGCTGGGAACAATGGGATGCACCAGTGCCAGCTCCGGCAGGGATGGACACTCACGGACCACCCACCTGGCTACCCAGGGACAAGGGACAGGCTGGGAGGGACAGCCTGGTGCAGGAGGCACAGGCAGCTGCCAAGACCCCCTCACACCAAACGCAGCTCCCTGTCCTGGTGACATGGGGGGACACGAGAGGGACACGGGGGATTCAGCGACTGCAGGCTGGGGTCACTGAGGGAGGGGCCGTACAGAGCTCCCCCATCTTCCCCCACCCCAGGTTTTCCCACAGGAGAGGGGCTGCTGGCTGAGCCACGGGCCAGACCTTCCCTTACGAAAATAACATTTCATCTCTTTTTTTTTTTTTTAATTTCTTCTTTTGAAATAATTGACTAATTGGCCGAGCCCCAGGTCCGTGCTGGGAGTGGATCCCAGGTCTGCTCTTGCATAAAGCGTTTATTAAAGACATCACAGGAGGACAGGAGAGGAGGGAAGGGAAGGGGAGAGGAGGGGGGCCAGGCAGAGCCCGGCAGGCCGGGGCGGTGCCCATAGCATGCTGGAAATTTCCCATCGCACCCAGAGGGAGGAAGCCCAAAAATTAATCCCGATCATCCCCCGCAGCACAGCTCTGCCCCGAGCAGGGCCTGACTCAGCCGGGATGGGCATCACCCGAGGCAGGCATCACCCAGGATAGGCAGCACCCAGGGAGGGCATCCCAGTCCCAGCACCCTCAGAGCAGGGCTGCGAGTACGTGAAAGGGAGGGGGTCCCTCTCCTCTCCTCCCTTTAATCCCCAGCCCCAAAGCAGAGCCGTTTTAGGGGAAAGTGTAACGCAATACCTGGAAAATTTCTCCCACCCGTTCTCCGCTGTCGGCTGCCAAATTTAAAACATATTTGCTGCCTGGCCTTGAAGAAACGTAACCTGCTGCCTAATTCCAACACGTTTATTCTTTGGGGGGCAACGAAAAAATTCACAGAGCCGCTGGTGGCTCCTCTCCTTACACCCTGCAGCCCTCGGCGCTGGGAGCTGCCAAGAAGCTGCCTGGGAGCCTCCGCCAGCACACACCGGAACGCCAGGAAAGAACGGGAGGGAGGGAGTCCTTGCACAGCAAGAGGTTTTTGAGTCAACCTCCGTGAGCCCTGAGAATCAGCCGGGGGTGCCACCAGCCAAAAGCCCTTGGAATACGCAACATCCAGGGCAATACAAAACTCCAGAGTATGGGGAATAGGCAGGGACCTGCAGGGAGAGGATCCCCACTCGGAAGCAGAGCCACTCCATCTCCCTCGCAAGTGAAGAATCGAGGGAGCAGGTGGATGCACACGCAGCCCCATCCCTCATCCCGCCACCCCAGCTCCTCACCAGGAGGAATTTCTGGCAGGCCGGGGTTGCAAGGGGAAGCTGGAGCAGTGGGAAGGGCACAATGTGTTTAGCAGACTGAACGATCCGACAGGGCCCATTAAAGGAAACAATTTGTAATACAGTAATTATTATGTCGTTTCTCTGGCCTCTTTCCTAAGCCTCCTTTTAAACAGTTTGAGGCTTGAGGGGCCTCTAGAAAGCAGAAATCTGTGGGGCTAAGGGTGCTCAAGTGTCCACATGTGCCAGGATGAGGAAGATAGCATGGACACATGGAACAGACGCTTGCTTGGGAGCTCATCCTGGTTTGCTCACAATCCTTGAGGGGACATACAGAACAAAGAACTGCTGCTCCCCAATGCTCCCCAACCGCAGGGGATCATCAGCAGATAAGGGCTCTCTCTGGGAACACCACTGGATGTGGATCCATGCTTGCTCCAACCTGGAGCGAGGCCGGGCCCTGCGGCTGCTCCAGCTCGGCTTTTCTGCTCTGAAGTTCTCGGCCACACATCTGAAGAAAGCGGCGGTAGCGAACAACAGAGCGAGAGCAAGCAACACAAATCCCCAGGATAATGAGCCCGGAGGAGGGAGACGGTGGGCTCTGTCTGAGGAGGGAGCCGTGCTTTTATTGGAGAGGCCTAAAAGGGCTATAAATCCTCAGATTCAAAGGCGAACTCAAGCTCTTTCAAGTCGGAGGAAGGCCTGGGATGTGTCAGCTGGGAGGACTAACCACGCCGCGTCCCCTGCTGAAGTGGCCTCTTCAGCAAAGCCGCGGAGCAGCCCGGGATATTACACCCAGATCCTTTCCATATGCTCCCGGCCGGCCGCAGGCAGGGCACGCCGGCATCCCTGCCGGCACCGGGAGCCGCCTGACCCCCCGTATGGGAACACCGGCCACTCTGCCTTAATGGGAGAGCGCCTTTGTGTCCATTCCCCTTCCAACCCTCACCGAGGATGTGCCCCCCAAAATCCCAGTGGGAGAAGGGGGCTGCATCCCTCCCTCTCGCGTTTGGCTGCGATACTACAGCGAGTCCAGACAAAGAGCGCGGAGCCCAGCACCAGCACATCCCTGCATCCCTCCGCATCCCAAGGCTGCCAGCCCTGCCTGCCAACCCGCACACCAGGCCGTGCTCCTACGTTTCAGAAATCCATTAAAAGGGAAAAATCGGTGGCAAAGAGGAGACGGCGCCGAGCCTCAGCCCCGTGCGAGCAACCGCAGACGCTTCCCAGCCTAATGAGAAGGAAAACATGGACACACTCTGGGATCAATGGGAATGGTGTAAGGGGGTTTATAGCTCATAAGCCATGAAAAGGCACTTTGCTTTTCCCAAAGTACCTACTTGGAAGAGGCTGGATGGCAAAAACCAGGCAGGGCAGCTGGTACATAGGGCTGGGCTCATCCTGGCAGGATGCCAGGGGCAAGGAAAGGGATTGCTGGGAAGCAGCACGTTCCTGTCCCATCACCAGTAGTGACACAGGCCTGGGTGCGATCAAAACCAGCCAGGACCCTCAGCTAGGGAGGGCACCCAGTCCAGGGCTTTGTACTTCCCAAACTCTGGCTTGAAGGTGCTGAGACAGAAGGAGCTGGGACAGCTCATGTGGCATCTCCCAAGTATCTCACCCTGGCACCTCCAGGTTGGCACCAGCAAGGGCCAATCCATGTCAAACCAGGTGACCCCAAGCTTCTCACCACAGCCCAGCGCCGGCAGACGTGGATCTCTGTGCAGAGAGGGACAGAGCCTTTGGAAAACACCGACAGGAGCTCGTGACTGGACATCAAACAACCCCCCCCGCTCTGCCCTCATGCAGCCCCCCCGGGAAAAGCCCAGTTCCATGGCCTCGGAAAGGGCAAGCAGCCCACCTGGGAAGGGCCGGCTGCGGGTAGGAAAAGGTTATTCCCGAGCAGCCGAGCCAGGGTTATAAATAGCTGGCATTTTTGAAGTGCAGCTGCTCGGCTCAGCTCAGCTCGGATGGGGCAGCACTGCCACGCCGGCACCTGAGCCGGCTCGGATCCCGCCCGGGGGCTCCGGCAGGGAGAGCTCATAGGGAAGCCACTGCTCACTGGAACACCACGAGGAACCCCCCGAACCTGTCTCCTCATCCTCCAGGGAGGAGGGACTGGAGGCCCTCAAGCCATGCTCTGGGGATCGCCCGCAGCCTCCACTCCAGCTCCAGTAGAACCTGCTCTACGGAACGGCAGGGGCCAGGAAAACCCCACCGTGTGCACAAACCCAGCCTTACCGAGCAGGACGCTTAGCCCCGGCTTGTCCGACTCCTCTGGTACCAAGCCTGGACAGGCTGGGGCAGCCAGCAGTGCCAGGATTCCAAGGCTCAGCCACAAGCGGAGCATTGGGGCTCCAACCAGAGATGGGATCCTGAGACTCCATGAGCTGAGCACCACTGCTCCAACCAGAGACAGGATCCCAAGGCTCCAGCACAGTCATGAGCTGAGCTCTGATGCTCCAACTGGAGATGGAATCCAGACGTTCCAGCACAGCCCTGAGCAGATCACCAGGGCTCCAGCCACAGACGGGATCCCGAAGCTTCGGCACAGCCATGAGCTGGTGATCCAGTAAGAGACAACCCACAAGAGGCAAGAAAATCCCTCCCGAAGGATGCTAGGAGTGCACCAACCCTCTCCACGAGCAGGAGGACAACCACCACCATCCTTCCTGCCCTCTGGAGCAGGATTCTCTGCTACACCACCCGACGCAGAGCAAGAGATGGGAAGAAGAAAAGCATCGGGAAACAGAAGCAAGGAGCTGGGCTCTCCCTTAGCCCCGCACAACAAAAGCCCCGAGGCCGGGTGCATTCCTGCCCAGATGTGACGCCGAGATAGCACCGAGCCGAGTCCTGCTCCTGCTTCCCAATCCCAGCAATCATTAATTAGAGACAGAACGGAATCAGCTTTGTTTCTCCCCACCCTATTCCAGCTGCCAGACTCCAAGCAGCATGTGCTACTGATCGCTCCAAGATGTTTTCCCACCGGACTCCAGCGCTCCTTGGGCAGACGCTTCCCAGCAGCACGGCCACCGCTGTGCCAAGGACAGGGTGCCCTGCCACAGGGGCAGGGAGCACAAAGCTATGGGAACGCTGGGGGGAAGCTGGGACACACAAATCCTATATGGAAACAAGGGATCATCCCCACTGCTAAGCCTCTGGTTTACAGGGGACAATCCAAACAGCTCCTGATGGACGTCATGCAAGGGGCTGCTCGTGCGCTCCAGCTCTTTGAGACCCTCGTGATCCCCAAAAACATGGAAAGGGCTTGGGGAGGGCCCTGAGCTCCCAGTGAATCTGTTTGGGGGGACCCCTGAGCACCTCGTGAAGCTGCTCAGAGGGACCCTCAGCCCACCCGGCCGCACCACCGAGGGCACAGGCACATCCCGCCCTGCCACATCCAGCCCGTTTGGGATAAGGATTCAAGGGAACAGCTGAGACCCCAAAGCGACACAGGAGCTCAGGTGCAGCGGAGGGAAGCAGCCCCCGCCAGACCCCTGCCAGCCCTTCCCGGTCAGAAATGGCATGGAAGCCCCACGGAAGACCCGTCCAGCCCCACTGCCAGGCAGATCCAAGGAGCTGCAGCAGCTGTTTTGCTCCGGAGAAAGCTCCGGCTCCTTTTACAATCAATCAGCCACCCCATCACGGCTCTTTTTTTCTTTTAAAGGAAGCAGTTAAATCCATTTTATGGAATCCAGCGGTATTTACCCGGCTACTGCAAGAGCCACAGCCCTGCCTCCCCTTTTTTTTAATTTAAGTTAATGAAGTCATTCCCAAACGACCCGCAAGGAGCCCTGGGTGTGCCTTTCCCCCCGGCACAGGGAGAGGGAGAACACCTCTGGTGAAACGTGGGCTGGGCATGGGGGATTCTGCCCTGTGGGGAGCAAGAGCTGGGAGGGCATCTAAAGGCCTGGCACCCAGCAAAGGGTACCTCCCATTCCAAAGGGAAATTCCAACTGGAAAGCAGGATGTCCAGGCTTGCTTTGCCCAATCCAGCCTTTGGAGATGAAGCAAAGCCCTGGAAAAGCCAAGGTGCACATTGGGGCCATGGGATTCTTGATTGGGAACACAGAATCATAAATCCTGGAAAGGTTTAGGTTGGGAGGGGACCTTAAAGCCCATCCAGCCCCATCCCCTGCCATGGGCATGGACACCTTCCACTATCCCAGGCTGCTCCAAGCCCCGTCCAACCTGGCCTCAGACACTTCCAGGGATAGGGCAGCCATAGCTTCTCTGGGCAACCTGTGCCAGGGCCTCAGCACCCTCACAGTCAAGAATTTCTTCCCAATATCCAATCTAAACTTCCCATCTTTTTAGTTTAAAGCCATTCCCCACCTCTCAGCCTCAGGAAGGGGGAGTCTCCACAAGCCAGAAACTGCTTTTAATTAAAAATAAGCAGCAAGTTTTCCCTATTTCCCAAATCCTGACACGGCGAAGCGCCTCCTGCACACACAGCTCCCGTAATTCCATTCCATCTGCTCCGACAAGTGCGAGCCCCCCGCTCCGGAGCTCCAGGCCAGCCTTTCCCCTCGGAAACAGCCTTCCCGCAAGCACTTTGTCCCTCGTAAAACGGCATTAAAAGAGGCAAAGATCCGCCAGGCTTCAACCCCAGCGCTGACGGAATTCCATGGGACACCATCATGTCATTAAAGGCAGAATAAAAATACCACGAAGGATTAGACTTTTGTCTGGGGTTTTTTTTTTCCTCTTCCCCTCACCTTTTTTTTTTTCTTAAATAAATGCATTTATTTGGTTTTTAACAAGTTCGGAGCTGAGCAAAGCTTTCTGGAAGGGGAAGAGGGAAAAGCAGAGGCGAAAGGAGCCGTTCTCCGGAGCCGCGTGGATGATGTGTCCCATTTCCCCCACCTCCTTATTAAAATACTTTCTGGGGAGGCGAATTCCAGCCTGAAATGAATTTTCCAAACCATATTTTATTAGGAATGCTTCCCTTTAACGATCCGTACAGGAGCCCACCAGGGTCAATATTTCTCCCAAATTACAGCCAAGGGAGTTGAGAAGGGATTTAGCCAGAATTCCTCCGGCAATTCCCGGCTGTCCAAGGAGAGCACGCTCCCACCGCCCCCCGGCTGCGCAGCAAAGGGGACGAGTAAATCCCAAAAGCACTTTCCCTAAAGCCCCCCTTGGACACGACGGAATAAATTAAAGCCATACTGCCTCTCCAAGCCCCCTTCCAAAGGGCTCTGCAGGCATCCCAGGGAAAGCTCACCCAGAGCTCATCCCAAGCACAGGTTTGAGACAATTATCACTTTTTCCAATAAAACCATTCCAAGGCCTACTTTTTTCCCTTTCAAGACCCAGCATCCTCACAGAGGGAAGTGGGTGATGATTTCACCGCTGGCTTTAGGACGTACACCCAGGAGCCGACCTGGGCTTCCCGACCCGGCACACAGCTTAAGCCTGACTTAACTTGATTAGGAAATCATTCCATCTATCGGATGTGTTATCAGCATCCCTCTGATAACACCAGGAGCCCCAGACCCGCCGGTGGAGCTGGAGCCCACAGCTCCCAGCTGCCCAGAAAGGGCAGGAAAATATTTTCCTTATTTACAGCAATCGTGCTGAGGCTAGCTGGGCCCGGAGCGCCACGCTTGCTCCTCGGATCCATTGGAAAATTCCACTTAGCCGTGTTATTTTTAAAGGCTTTAGCTCTCTTTACTCTAAAAACAAGAGTTAAAGCTCGGCAGAGTGGGATGGGGGCTGGCACAGCCCCGGCATTGCCCCAGGAAGAGGCTTGGAAGTACGGTGATTTTTATGGATCTATCCGGAAGATAATCCCAGTCCAACCAAGAGCATGACTTTTGCTCCGGCTGGAGCTGGACTTTGCCCAGCACACCAATCCCCAGACTGGTTTCCTCAACTGGGTTTGCTGGGAGCAGCCATGAGGAGGCTCTGCCCGATGCCACGCAGCCGGTAAAGCCCGGAGCTGGGAAAGAAAGCGACGGCTCCCAAGGATGGATCCCGGACACGAGGATCCGGGGTCGCTCCGCAGGGGCACGGACTGGAGGGATCTGAGTGGGATCGTGGCCGGGCCCCAAAAGTCCCCACTGAGACAAAACACTTCCATGGGTTTTGCCCGTGCATGTCCCAGCAGAGCCGTTCTTGGGCGGAAAGGCCGACGTTTCGGGCGCTTCCCACTCTCCCGTCTCTGTGGGGATACAGGGATGGGGAAGCACCCCCAGGAGCAGCCCCACGCGGGATGGCACATTCCCAGAAAGCTGTGCCCAGGGCGGACAACTTCCGAGCTCCAAATCCGGGGACAACCGAGAGCAGACAAGCCCCACACTCCAAATTCCCAGAGAATGGAGAGCGGGCAACCACCAAGCTCCGAAGTGGGGGAGAACTGAGGGTTAAAAGCACCGAGCTCCAAACTGGGGGAGAAGTGAGGGCAGACAAACAGAAAGATCTGAATTTGGGAAGAACAGAGAGTGGGCAACCAATGAGCTCCAAACTGGGAGAACACTGGAAGCAAACTCCCAGCTCTGAATTGGGGGAAACCAAGGGTGGACAACCCCAATCCCCAAATTCAGGGAGAACTGAGATCCGAGGTCCGAACCGGGGGAAAACTGAAGCGGGACAACCTGAGCTCTGAACTAGGGGTGAAGCAAAGGCAGAAACCACTGAGCTCCAAAAACTGGGAGCAGAAAACCACCGAGCTCCCAGTTCAGGAAAACCAAGGAACCCCTCAAGCTCTCTCTGGACACCCCACAAGGGAGGGACATCTCCAAGCCCACCACTCCAGCGATCAGTGGGAAGTCCTGGTGTGTCACTCCTGTGCCAGCCGATGGCCAAAGCCTCCTCCCAACTTCCCAGGCCTCAGCAGCTTAAGAAAAACGCAGGATAAGGAAGGGAAGAAGGGAGACATGGCATCCTCCACCACCAAGCCAGAGCCGCCTCCACCTCCAGCTGCCTTCTCCCAAATAAAAACTCTATTTTCTGGAACCAATCTGCCGAACCCTCGCCAAGCTTACGAATCCAGCAGGGCAATTCCCGAGGGAAAAGGCTCACTCTGCTCCCAGCCAAGTGACACAACTCCCAAAGAAAGGAAAAACACACCGAGGAGAACGAAGTGACGGAGCCGCCGTCCCGGCGCTTTCAGAGCTGGGGACTCGCAAAGTGTGCCTGCAAAGTTCCTTTTTCCCCCCCAAGAAACCAAGGAAATAAACATTTGGTTGGAATACGTGTCCAGGCAGGAAGGTTGTCCAAATTGTTTCGGTTCTTTCCAACCCACAAAAACTCTTTGGATGATTTTTGGGTTATTTTTTTTTTGCCTTGCAAAGTGTGGTGGGAAAAAAAAAAAGCCGGCTAAAAGCAGGAATTTTTTGAAGGGAGAAGGAGGTAAGATAAATAAATATTCCATGATCTACAAGAGAGAGCTGAGCAAGGGCCACCGACCCATCCTGACCACCAGCCCCGGGGTAGGGTGGACCAAACACCCCCCACTCCTCCTCCTCCTCGCCCTTCATATTGTTCCTATACGGCAGTCGCGTCCACATTGACAGATTTATATAAAAATATATACATTTATAGAATTTAGGTGTCTGCACAGGCAGAGCAGCCCCACCGCCCGCTTTGTTCGGACCCAGCCCGAGGTGGGGGCGGAACGAATCCCCTCGCCTTCCTCCGCGGCTGATTTCGGATGAGAAAACCCAGGAAAAAAAAAAAAAATTAAAAAAAGGTAATAAATCCAAACGCTGGAGGGAAGCGGCGATCCGGGGGAAAGGAAAAAAAAAAAAAAAAGAGAAGAGAAAAAAAAAAAAAAAAAAAAAGAGAGGTGAAAAATGAAAAAAAAATTAAAAATCAAGAAACAAAACGTAGTTTTCAAAAATAAAAACTGATTTCAAGAGAGGAAAAGCTGTGAGAAGTAAAAGCATAGTTAAAAACGAGGGGAAAAAAAGGAAAGGAGGGGTTTTTTTTTTGGTACGAAAAGCAGCGCGGCGCCGCGGGTCCGTCCTCAGCCGGGGGTCGCTCCGTCCGCCGCCCGCAGCCTCCAGGCGCGATTTTTCCTTAAAAACCTCGCTGTTTCCGTTAAATCCGCATTTAGAACGCGGTTTCGGTGCCTTTTTCCCCGCGGGGGGTGCGAGGCGCGTCCCTCCCGACCCCCCCCCTTCTCTCGCCGCACGTACTTGGGGTTCGCGGAGCTCCACGACACCGGCTCCAGGCTCTTGGCGAGCGGCGCGGCGAGGCGGCACAGGGCCAGCAGGACACCCAGCAGCCACCGCCCGCCGCGGGGCCGCGCCATCGTCCCTCGGCGGCGGGACGGGCCGGGCGTCAGGCGCCCATCACGCTCCGCCGCCGCCTCCTCCCG